>JAOBAT010002928.1:0-10854 GCA_026413305.1 Hydrozoanthus tunicans
GGGGATGGTACAGTGGTTGCCAGAGGATGTTAAGGGGAAATGCTTAAAGATAGTGGAAACGCAATCCATTGAATGAAAGAATTGAAGCAGTATGCTTAAAAGTTTCATGAATTAGTGTAATTATTGATACGACTTTAAGTTCAACTGAGACTGTTGGTTCAGATCTGTTGGTGTCTGAGGTGGCCATAGTAATAAACATTATTTCAATTTCGCATACTAATAAACATTATTTCAATTTCGCATACTACTTACAAAGTAAGCTGTGTTTTTTTACTGTACATATAAAAAGCCAAAAACGATAGTGGGAGTTAGAGGGTGGGGGTAAGCCTTTAATGTCCAATGGATGTTACCAAATCAATTTTAGGACACCCCCTAAGATATTGATAATTGACTAAGGCTGAAAATGTTTAACCACTTGGCATTGCCCCCTCTCACAATAAATTCTTTCTTTGTTGTAACAGACATTTTACAGAAGTTCAAGCTCCAGTAAGAGAAGAGGCCTGGGAGTGTATTCTGAAAGGTCAGTAAAATACTTTTACTAGAGATGTCTTCCCATAACTATACAAACCTGTACGCATGGAATATCATTTTATATTAAAGGACAAAAACACGCTTGAAGGTTTTTCAAATGAGTAAGTTGTTCAATACATCTAAATAAATACCGTGGGTTTCTATCAGCTGGACATAGCAGTTCAACTTTTTATCAATATTTTTCTGGCATGTTTTAGATTCTGTACTCAGTACTAAGGGAAGCCTGAAGGTTTTACCTATTTGTTTCTGTAAATCTGAGGGTAAGACCTCACTCTTGGTACAACTTGCTTTAGTGCACTTTTCTTTGCATTATTATCTCTATTAGTTGCCACTCGCCACTAAGCAGCCACTTTCAAAAGTCACTTTTTTATAATTATGCCAGTAAACTTCTGTAATTGATACTCTATTTTATTACTGATAGAGGTTAGACTGTATATTGATTTAAAGCTTTGGTTATAAATAACAACCATCCTAAAACAAAAAATCAATAACACAGTTTGTATTTGCTACTTTGGCAGTTTACCTTAAAATACTAAGATAACTTGGGCTTGTACTATATCTTGTCTTGAATGAGTTTTTAACAGTTAGTAAGGAAACCTTGTTAAGTTTTCAATATTAGAAGAGTATCTTTTCTCAGGTAGAAATTGTTCTTATTTTAGCACTGACAGACTTCACCAAAGATGCTTCACTTTTAATACAAGAAGGGGACATGGACTTAGAAAGTAGAAGACACAACTTGAATACAGTTAAGGTTTGTTTGTAAAACAATTCCTGAAACTTGTCTTGAAAAAATGTTTTTCAAGTAGGACACCCAAAATTGGAAAGTAGAATAAAATGTCTAAAGTTTTGAATAACTGAAGGGCCTAGTGCAATAACGACGTAAGTGACTTTGTATGAAACACTAAATTCTCCCAATGGTTATCAAGAGATAACAGGGATAATGTAGGGAGAATTGAGAACTTCATTAAAAGTCACTTACATCGTTTTTTGGATTAGACCCTTCAGTTTCTTAAACTTGTAGTTAGTATTTCGTTAAACAGAGATGTTTGCTTTGGTTATTTTTAATTAATCATAAAAAAGATTAGATTAGGTTCAGTTGATAACAAAGTTCTGTGAGTGCCAAGCATTAGACCCAGCGTATGTTCTCCGGCCTCTTGTATTACCTTCTTTTTCCACACATTCCTACAGGGTTCGTCCGGGTCCTTAAAAAGCTTAAAAGTCCTTAATTTTCACTTTCCAAAATTTGAGGCCTCGAAAGTCCTTAAATTTTACAAAAATCGTTCATGGTCCTTAAAAAGTCATTAAATTTTTGCGTTTTCTTTGTTATGATGATTTGATAAATCTCAACAATACCCAGGAAATGCATTTTCCAAGAATCTTGGCTTGAAAGGACAGAGTTTAATAGGTGGCTTCAAGCAGTACCTGGAGATCCGTATAGTGCTTCATGCAGTCTTTACCACAATATTGTAAAAATTAAGTCATGTTCAGTTCTGTTGGTTGGTGTCCCATGGGTTAGGTCCTCAAAAATCAGTAATCTTATCTTAAAAAGTCCTTAAATTTTGCTGAGAGAAAAGCGGACGAACCCTGGTCCTTAGACAGTGACATTAATTCTTTGACCCTAGTGATTAACCTTCATCCAAGGGCAGGCTGTATCTGTTAATAGTATTACAGTAAATAAAAAATTCTCTCGCAGGCCTGTGTGTCTGTGAACCCCAGGCTACCACTATTTCAGCACTGTTGATAGACACAGTGTTTCTGAAAATGATATGATAATTCAAACAAATTTTACATTCATACTCACTGTGTCACTTGTGATTTTGTTTCAAATGGTAGATGCTTTGCTACCTCGCGGTTCAGTTTACTGATGCTTTGGAAGCAGAATCTACCAAACCCTCGACTGTTATTGCTCCTGTGGGAAAGGTATTTCTGTTTTATTTGTTTTGTTTGCAAAAAGAGCAGTCTGAATGATAAAGTTGAAGGGTCTAGTGCAAGAATGGTGTAAGTGACTTGGTATGAAGTGCTAAGTTCTCCCAGTGGTTATGAAGAGATTATTGGGATAAGGTAAACAACTCCATAAAAAATCACTTAATACGTCGTTTTAGCAATAGACCCTTCAATTAAAGCTATAGATTATTTCTGAATTATGCTTCACTGCACTCAAACAAAACCTTGAAGTCATGGCTAGGTGATCAAAAATACAGCAAATGTATAAAGGGTGAGCACCTAGCCTCAACTTAGAAAGTTTGTTCAATTTGGTGATGGACTATAAGTTAGTGCTGAAGTCAAACTTCCCCATTTACAATATAGTCAGTTAAAATATATTAAACTACTTTCAGGGCTTGACACTTACTTTTCGCTCAACTTGCCAGTATGGAAAGTACACTTGGAAATTTACTTTCCACAGTAAAAATATTCTTTGCAGAAAACAAAGGAAGCATATTATTTTCAAGCAATAATCAATAAACAAAATTTAATCTATGAAATGTTTTGTATTGAGCTTTTCAGTTATTCATTGGTCATTAAAATTGGGACATCTTGCTCTCGGCCCACTGTTCCACCAAATTTTCAGATGAGTGCAGGGAGTTGGTCAAGTAGGTCACATTTCTCATCCCCAGACCACATTTCCCATCCCAAGGCTTCCAACGCCAGGAGTATGCGTGCAGATTTTGTGGATATTCTTGCGTTTCGAAATGTACTTTAATTCTTATATATTTATTTGTTTATTTGTTTATTTCACCTGGCTGTTTGAACACCAAAAACTACTTTCCAAATTGAAAAAAACCAATTGCCTTAATGGGCAAGTGTATTTGGTTGATTTTGTTTTTTTACTATCCACTCAACTTATTTTACTCTCCAACAGTGAATGGATAAGTGTTAGTGTCGAGCCCTGACTTAGCTGTGTTTACAGAATGTTGTTCAACTCCTGTTGGTAGAGTTAACAACTATCCCCAAAAGGGGAGGTGAATAGCATTGATATAGGCAATGTCTGTTGGTTCACCCTTAGACTGAACAAGCCCTAAATTGTTTGAACTTTAAGACTAAATATACAAGTTTTAATTTTCTTTTTACAAGAAACGTGGGAGATCTGCTTCGACTGTTGCAAAAAAGAAAACAGGAAGCTGGGACTGGGATGATCAGAGAGAATGGTTGGTTACAAGATTGGACCAGTTGATGTCACTAGAAATTGCGCGACTGTGGGACCCGCCTGTGCCAGAGGATGATTTCATTGAGTATGTTATGACAGTTTTTTCTTGGAGAAAAAAATTTTCCTGTAATAACTTCATCTTGATTAATAAGTTGTATATGCAGTGTTCACATGATAATGAAAAGTCATGGCACTTGAAATCCCATTTTCCAGGCCTTGAAAAGTCTTGGAATTGGGGGAAAATGGTCAAGGCCATGGAAAAGTTGTGGAATTTTTTTATTGGTTTTGATTTTAATTGGTAAAACGATAAACCATATGATAAGTTGTCTTGGTTTAACACACTTAAGTGTTTTCCCTAAATTCAAGAACGTTAAACTGCCTTTCTGTGTTCAGAAGATGTAATTGGTGTTTTTAGTTGGATTAAAGTGTTAAAAAGTAGCTTGTTTTTTTAGAGTAGATTATTTGGTTTCTCAATATTTTTGTCATGGAAAAGTCTTGGAATTTCATTCCCCATTTTCAGTATAAACCCTGATATATAATTTAGCTTGAAAAGATTCAAAGCTTCTTTGCAGATTTTTTGATGGATAATAAAATGTTCATATTCTCAGCACTTATCAGCTTATTTTCTATTGTTACTGTAAGGAGAATTTAGATGTTGATAAATGCAAAGCAAGAGTGAAAGGGTTAATAGTGTAACTTAATAAGAGTTGATAAAGTGTGCAATTTATTAGTATGGTAATTTCTAGTCCTTTGATTTAACCTTGTTTGTTTTTCATGTAGCCTTATTACGGGTTGTTGTTACAAACTTTATGAGAACCCCTGTGTTACCAAGAGCACCATTATGAAAGACCTCATTGTCAGTGTCCTGGGGAGATGTGTTGCAAAATATAATCATGCGTTGAGTGAGTTTCAAGTTACAATTTACTTTAATGTTCAAATAAAATATGATTACTGTTACACAAGATCTATTGTAGACAGGCAGACAACAGTTTCTGTGGCAGATGTGTTTTGCTGAATAGGTTAAATAAGCAAGAAAGTACAACCGAAACCCTAATTTGTCTCCAAAATATTTGTTCAGAGTAAAGCTTATTGTATGGAGTTAACATTCTGCGAATGCAAAACACACCTGCTGTACTATCAGGTAACATTGATGTCTGGGGGTTGTCAGGGGCTGGTCTGCCTCAGCTACTTTTTCTGTCAAATCAATTATGTACTTGCATATTTCCCATTGGATGCTTCTCATCACTACTTGGTGTGCTTCTTGTAAGCCACTTGTTCAGCTGCCTTTGTTGCTCTTGTGTGTCTAATGCCTAGAACTTCATTCTTTCTCTTCCTCTCTTCAAGTATCTCCAGGGTTGCAGGTGTCAACCATTCTTTATGTGTGTGTTGGCACTTTCCCAGTACTTCCTCACAGGTGTCAGCAATTGCAGTGTTTATGGTCTCCCATTCCTGATGTAGGTCATCTGTATTCCCTTGTTCCAAGACCTTATAGCAGTTGCCGAGGGTCACATTGAACTGTGCCTTCACCTTTTCGTTTTTAAGGAAGTGATGGTTGAACTTCTTTCGCTGTGGAGATGACCAACTCCAATTCTTCAATTTTAGATGCATTTTGGCAATGAGTAGGTGATGTTCTGTGGCCCTGTCTGCTCCACGTTTTCGTCTCACATCCAAGACTGAAAATGCTGGTGTGGAAGAGTCTGATAATGCAGAGATTATCAATCTGGTTTGTTGTTGCATGGTCTGAATGTAATACCTGTTATGTGTTATGCCCTTGTGCTGGAAGATACTGCCTCCCATGACCATGTTGTGGAAAGGACAAAGGTCGGCCAACTGCTCTCCATTGTTGCTCATTAATCCCATTCCTTGGGCGCCGATCACCTGTTCATAACCTATGTTGTTTGATTCAACATTTGCGTTCACGTTCACCATACATCAGTACATTGATATCAGTGTCTCTCATGGAAGCCATTGAATAGTGCAGTTTGTCATAGAATTCATCTTTCATTTCATTCTGAGTTTTTGCAGTCATTGGTTGGGGCACATACTTGTCTGATGTTGGAGTGAGTTTTGTCACCTTGAAAGAGTCCTTAAGCATACGTGGTTTCAGTGGCTCCCTTCCAATAAGAGCCAAGTGGGTGTGCTTTGAGAGCCGGCTCTGTGTGGACTGTTATCTACAGCGTGGCCATTGTTTAGAGAGGTTTCTCCAGTGGTCATTTTCAAGCATCTAACCTCGCTAAGTCCTTTTGGAATTCTCAGGTAATCTGTGTTGTTTGACAATCATACATGGTTTTGATGTTCCACGAAACAATGATGGGTGTTTCCCTTGGCAAGGGGAATGTAGTTGACGTCCTGGCTTTCTTTCGGGTTTGATGTGTCATGCTGCCTGGTCTTGAAGCTACAAGGATAAAAGCGGTGTTCAGTTTCCGAGCAAGTTGTTTCCATAGCAGTACAAGTACGGCTTTACAAGGTGGGGTTGCTGGGGTTACACCCAACCCCCTCCTTTACTCAGGCTTGGGAACAACTGACCACCGGGCTACCCCAGGCGGAGTTAGTTTATCAGATATCCTACTAGCTAGTTTTAGAATTTACTAATACAATTGGGACTAAAAGAATTAACTATAATCTCTTCTCCATAAGGTGCAAGCCTCAAGATTGTGCTGCTGTTACAGCACTTTGAACACTTGGTTCAGCCATTAGCAGAGGCTGTGGAAACTTTTGCAACGAAGTTTGGTGCCAAGATTGTCGTTAACGAAATCATGAGGTAACAAATGTAATTTTTCTTTGCTATGCTCGTCGTTTGACGAATTGTTCATAAATTACAGAAAGCTGTCATATTCTTCGTAGTTAAACACTATCTAACATAACTACCAGTCCTGTGCAAAGAAACCTATATGATTCTTCTGAGAACTAGCCCTAGAAAAGAAGCGAGGCCATTTGAAGAAAGAAAACAAGGCGGGTTTTTAAATCACGACCCACAGAACATCCCTAGAATGGAAAAAGAGGCCATACAGAGAAAGAAACCAGGACGGAGTTCAAACACACAACCTGTGAAACAATCCTTAAAGAAAAGGGGAGGCCATACGAAGAAAGAGCCCGGGCAGCGCTCCAACTCAATATCTACAGAATGTGATTCTTGAAAGGGATCTTGGTCATGCAGAGAAAGAGACCACGGCAATTCCAACCCACAACCTGTGGAACATCCCTAGAAGAAAACTGGGCCATATGGAGAAAGAGACCATGGCAATTCCAACCCACAACCTGTGGAACATCCCTAGAAGAAAACTGGGCCATATGGAGAAAGAGACCATGGCAATTCCAACCCACAACCTGTGGAACATCCCTAGAAGAAAACTGGGCCATATGGAGAAAGAGACCATGGCGAGGTTCCTACCAACAACCTATGGAAATTCCCTAGAAGGAAATTGGGCCATACAGAGAAGAGACCATAGCAAGGTTCCAAACCACAGGCTGTAGAACATCACTAGAAGGAAACTGGGCCATATGGAGAAAGAGAACAGGGTGAGGTACCATTCCACCACCTGTGGAACATCCGTAGAAGGAAACTAGGCCATACAGAAAAAGAGACCAGGGCAGGGTTCCAACCCTGGACCCGTGAAACAACCCTGTAAGGAAATTGGGCACTACAGAAAAAGAGTTCAGGGCAGGGTTCCAGCTAGATCTTCACTCTTGATAGGATGACTGTATTTGTCGCCAATTGTTGTGCGTTATGTTGAACCTTGAATGGTGAAGTTAAATAACAACTTGATTACATCCTGCAGAGAGATTAACAAGATGGATCCTGGAGATCTTGCTAAAGACACCAGTGGAACAAAAGCATACGCTGATTTTTTGGTTGAACTAGCATCCAGAGTACCAACCCTGGTTGTGCCTTCAATCAGCCTTCTTGTATGCCACTTGGATGGAGAGGTTTGTTCGTCTCTTGCTTTATACCCAAGTAACTGTAAGCCATTAGTGGGATTGTTCCAGTTGGCATGCTTCTGTTATCATTTTACTTTCTCTTTTGACAAAACCTTTTTTAAGAATCTTATGAATCTTGGGAGGTATAGGAAAAAGGACAATCTATCGGCTTCTTTTAAACTGAAAGTCCACTCAAGAGAAGTAAATAATTACGGCTCATTGCGCTTATGCTCTACGGCCATTCCCTTTTGGATATGACCACATGCAAGCCAGTGGTACCCAGAGACACTCCAGGGTTTCGTTAAACAAGGGTGGTTCAGTTTGGGTTCCCATTGAAGATATTGAGAACCTTAAGTAATGAGGATGGTCGGACAGCATAACAAAAACACATGCAATATGATATGGTGTTTTCTTAGTTTTCCATGCTAGGTTAACTTTTCTTTCTAAATGGTAAACGAGAGTTTTAAGTAAATTTTCTGTAGAGTGTTCCCGTAACTAAGATCTCCAAGAATTGAGCTTTCACGATGAAACTTTCGGGAATAAATGGGGTCTGTCAGCACGATAAGTTCCAACGTACAGTAACTATATTCACTATTGTTCTTTGCCGTCGTCATTGGCTTTGTCATCCTAAATTCTTAAGGTCCCTATCTATCAACGAGGATGGCAAGTTTATCAGTATTGGTTACCCTTTCAGCCCGGGCCAGTATATAAAAATTCATCATCTCTCTGTATGATACACACAAAATATGTCATGTTGTAATGACAACATGGCAAATGATCAGACAAGAAATAGATCGAAGATGAAAAAGCAAAATTCTCCTAAACTTGGTTACATGAAAAGTGTGGCTCATAGTTGGGAGAATTTAATAAACGGAGGAGTATTTGTTGGTGTTACCGTTTCCTTTATTTTAAAGCCTGCTTTTGAAATGATCCTTTCACCTAAACGCACGGTTATAATACAAATGTGATATATCCTTTACTTGAATAGGTAAATTGTTAATGTTTTAACATTCAGATTTCGAAGAGTACATGTGTACGATAAAGTGCTTAAATTTGGAAAAACTCCTAAGTGAATTATTTCCACCATTGCAGTCCTATTCAATGCGAAATGGAGTCCTAGGAGTCTTTGGAGAAATTGTTGTCCACATGTTGAGCAAGGAAGAATTGGACAGCAATGCAAGGAAACTTCGAGACCAAATATTGGACCACCTTGAAGTAAGTAGACCAATGAAAGAGTTGAGTCTTGGGTAAACAACCCGACAAAGAAGGGTTTCAGTCGATAAAACACATCTTCAAGTAAGAATTTATTAAGCCCCCCTTCCCCCTTCTCAACAAAAGATAAATACCACGGGGAGATTAGCAGTTTTATAAGAACAGTGAATATACAATGCTCAATAAAGTATGGTTTTCGTGCAGTTTTAGTGAGCATTCAAATATAAATTTCATTGTGCTGTTGTACATTGATATCATTGCAAATAATGTTCTTCAAATTTGGCTCTGTAATTTCAATCTTCATGTGTTTGAGTTTTGTCACCTTCATTGTTAAGTTCCTTATATGTAATGTCAAATTTGCTGTCGGTACTTGTTTATGCGGAAGGTGGATGAATGAAAGCTTAGATGTATGGAACCGGCCACAAAAACTAAATAACTGCTGTGTTGTACATAAAAAGAGCATTATTTGCTTTCCAGGACCACATCCACGATATCAACGCGTATGTGCGGAGTAAAGCCCTTCAAATCTTTCTGCGTTTGTGTAGCAAGAAGGTATGAAATATGGTTTACTATACTTGATTCCCTCAGGGGTAAGCAAATGGGTTTCAGATTTGGGTCCCGCAACACATGCCTGGCCAAATTGTGGTCCCATGCATGCTAAACCAACTACGAAGAGACCTAATTTGTGTCCCAGGACTCATTTTCCATGGTTTGCACTACTCCTGGAATTTCTGGAAAATACCTAGAATTTTGAAAAATTCTCTTCTAGGTCCTTGGAAAACTCCTGGAAAAACAGTATATTTTCCAGTATTACTGGAATTTTGAAAATACCAAAACCCACTGAAGCATCTTGCTCGCAATTGTATTTAGAGAAAATTTCAAGAAGTGTTTTCCTTGGGATTTGGCTGAAAGCTGAAGTACCTGGCGACAGCTTTGGCGGCGTGGTTGCTCAAGTTAGGTGTTGGTTCTTAGAAAATTTATTCTGGTACCCTTGAAACTCCTGTAATTTTGTTTTCATCAATCTGATACATTTGTCTATTTTCTTCTGTCACGAGCTAAGAGCTAACCGATACTTAGCTCAGTCTTCCTTTTCAAACAATAATATATTTTGTCTGAACACGATTTTGTCCTCGGACCCCAGGATGATACCATTTCAACTTGTCCCAACAGGATTACACTTCCTTCCTACCAATGCCTTTCAAAAACTTGGGATTTGCACGTCAATTTTCCCATCCTAGGTTCTCAGGAACTGCGGAATTCGTCTGCTGTTCGGACGAACGCTGTCCCCTGTGGTGGCTGCGACCTTTCTCTTTGATTAAAATGATAAGCATCTGAAAAATAAGTTAAAGCTTGACAAACTCGACGACCTGTTCAAGTTTCTATTGAGAACCGCGCTGGATCATCAACCAAATGAATCTTGTCAGCAGTAACAAAAAGACCAGTTACCTAGATAGACTTGTTGAGTCGTTCCTAGACGACCTTCATCCAAGGACAAATACTCTTCCGTAAGTCCTAGTGTATCTTATTTTCTGTTGTGGTAACCACAGTAATTGTGTTTGTTTGCAGGCTATTCCACTTCCTAGGCAGCAGCACCTGTTGGAAATCGTCATCGGGCGATTGCAGGACAAGTCTAGTATCGTGAGGAAGAATTCTGTCCAGTTACTGAAGAATTTTCTCATTTACAATCCGTTCGGCCGGAAGGTAAAGTGTCGTTCAAGGCTACTCATGTATGCACGTGACTCGATTAGTCCTGAATACCAAAATTCCAAGCCAAATTCGAATTTTGTTCAGTTGTATTCCATTTCGATGATCCAAATTTCTAACCTTCCTTCTTTCAGTTACTTCGCAATTAAGGTTTCAGATACCAAAAGGAAGGGACTTTTTAAGTCAGTTTGTAAACAGAAGCCACTAAGTTCGTTTTCATAGTTCGTTATAAAAGTATTCGTTAAAACTAAAACTACTGTAAAGTAGTAGATAGATAGATAGTTTATTATAAATATTACATGGCAGTTGGTAAACTGAATTGCGTAATATACATATTTAAATTG
>JAOBAT010002950.1:0-10852 GCA_026413305.1 Hydrozoanthus tunicans
TTTATGATTCTACTTGATTTTACATTTTATCAGACATGTGTAAATTACTACCTACTATTTTATTAACATATATATTGCAAAGCGCTTTGGGTCTTTAGGAGAAAGGCGCTATAAAAACAGTTATTATTATTATCAAATATGTTGTTAAACTATAGTACGTTACGGTAATAGCGACTTATCAAACAACCTCTCCAGGGTAGGACCTTTGAAACACGTGTTCTGTGTGTTCTGAACCAACTTTATTGGTGCAACCGAAATGAAAGTGGAACTGCTGCAGTTTGTAGGTTCCTTCCAGCGGCCCTCCAGACACAGTGTAGGTTCCTGGAATGCAGAGAGTTGTTGTCTGCAGTTAAACTTCAACGATATGTTTTTGTAAAGTACTCTTGTGAATAACTGTTTTGATTTGTCAACAATAATCATCTAGATATTCGGAATTGCAAGTTGAAGATTTTAAAAACAGTGTTTGGCAATTTTAATGATAAAGATAAAATCTAATGTTAATATTGCGCACTTTTTATATAGGAGATGCTCAATTGCGCAATACAAATAAGTTTAAGTTACGAAGTTTTTTTGTCAAATTCTGAAAAACTAAGCGATAACTACATGACTTTATTGCTATTATATTAAACATAACTAATAAAATTAATTTGTAAACAGAGAAATTTCGTAACGGTTCTTGCATTACAGTTTATATGTCTTCTTCAAGAGGTGTTTTTAATTAACGATTTAAAGTTACGAGGTCTTTTAGCTTCAGCGTATAGGCAGATTTCAGCTGACGAATGTTTACAAACAAACCTTTTCAATCTAAACACCTTCGGGACCTTAAACAAAGAAACAGGGCTTTTCTCAAGCTACCAACAGTAGACTCATTAATAACAATGACTGAACCTCGCTTGTTTCTTATTAATTTATAGAGATCGGGAATTGAACCGGGGCTTCCCGCGCGCACGACAGACTGGCGACTTACCAACTAGGCTAACCAGGCGGCAGCTCAGTAGTTCCAAGTACTCTTGATATTTATGCGATCACAACCACAAATAGATAAATAGAATGTCTTTACACCTAAATCCGTTGCCCTTTCGAAGCCAAACAAAGCTTAAGACTCTATTGCTTCCGAGTACTTGAGAGAAATGGTTTACCTTTGGATTTTAAGATGTTCATGACAGGTGCATGTCCATTGTTTTCGAGTGTCCCTTCGATTAATTTTTCGTCGTCGTCGTCTCTACCACTACCACTCTCATCTGAGAAATCCAGTTTCAGTGGTGGAAAGCGCTTCCGGGAACTACGTGTACAGAATGCGAGACTGATAGGACTCTGTGCTTTCGAATTTGAACCACATATAGGGTTGACTTTTTCCCAGTCTTTTGGGCCGTAAGCTGCAAACAAGATCAGTTATAATATGAATATCACAGAAACACAAAGCTTGTAGGCGTACCTGGGATCTAGGAACAGCAGAACTGCAAAAAGTGCCTCATATCTGTAAATGTTTTTCTTTTATATAGCGGAGGTGTTTGGCGCAGCGGTAAGATCTCTGCCTCCCAAGCTCGGTTCCTGGCCTGGTCGAGGGTTGAATATTTGGCGACCTTCTTTACCGCTAAAGGCCAATCAGCTATCAATCATTACGGGGGCGGGAAAATGAGAACCAGCATACATGGACCACTTTAAATCGACAGCCAATTGCGCTTATGTAATATGATTCACGTCCGCTGAGGGTAAAACTAATCATTGTAAAGCACCTTGAACATATTCACATGAAAAGATGCTATATAAACTCACCAATTTACAACTTTTCTTTTGTTGATCACTCCAATGAAGTGTCATCTTGAGAAGCCCAATTTTGACAAAGCTCTCTGGCTCGAAACCAGACATTTTTGCGGGGTCGGGGAGGAGGAAAGGGGGGTGGGGGTTAGCGATGAATGAGGAGACGGACCGAACGAGTGCCGAAGGCACGGGACTCGAGGGGAGTCCAGGGCCATGCTTCCCTGGGAAATTATTTTGAAAATTAGCTGTCTGATACTGAAATGTAGGCAGCCAGAACCAATTTAAAACGTGGAAAATATTCAATCTTTTGAACTGCGCGTGCAAAACCAATTTCTTTTGGCCGAGTAATTTTTACGGTTTTAGAGAAAAATATATGTTTTTGCTTCATTTCATTTGTATACAGCACAAACAGTGAGTCAGAACAGAACTATATTATACTACGTGCTTTTAAACCTTGCACTTTTTAAACAACTCGATGGCATAGTGTCTTAGTAAGGTGCACATGAGCACAATGCTTTTGGTTAACAAGAAAAGTGGACCTTCGCAGCATTTGGGTGTGTGGGGGAGGAGGGGGGAGGATAAGGCTGTGAGCGCACCCACCGCATTCCTCCCTCCCCTCCCTACGGACATGGCTCTGATAATTTACTACACCAGCTTCAAATCAAGTTCGTTCAAAATGTGTCTTGATACCAAATCCTAGCATGAAACTGAAGAGGGAAAGAAACCAAACATTCTTTAGTTTTACGGCCTGTTTACATGCATAGGCGTACCCCGCTTTCGAGGGTCAAATTATAGCTTGCCTTTACTTACGTTTTGATATTACCACCCCGGGGTTCCCGGGTAACCCGCCTTCGAGGGTCAAAACATAGCCTGCCTTTCCGTACGGTTTTGTTTTACCATCCCTGGGGTCCCGAGTAACCCGTCTTGGAGGGTCAAAACATAACTTGCCTTTACGTACGTTTTTATATTACCACCCCGGGGGTCCCGGGTAAAATGTCCTGGAGGGTCGACACATAACTTGCCTTTAGATACGTATATCTTACCACCTGGGGTACCGGGTAACCCACCTTGGACGGTCAAAACATAATTTGCTTCTACGTACATTTGTACCACCCTGGTGGCTCCGGGTAATCTGCCTTGGACTCGTACCAACCCGGGGGTTCGGGTAATCCGCCTTGGAGGGTCAAAACATAACTTGCTTTTACGTACATTCTTACCAGCCCGGGGGTCCCGGGTAACCTGCCTTGGAGGGTCAACACATAACTTGCTTTTACGTACATTCGTACCACCCTGGTGATACCGGGTAATCCGCCTTGGATTTGTACCACCCCCGGGGTCCCGGGTAATCCGCCTTGAAGGGTCAAACATAGCTTGCTTTTACGTATGGTATTATATTACCACCCCGGGGGTCCCGGGTAATCCGCCTTGAAGGGTCAAACATAGCTTGCTTTTACGTAAGGTATTATGTTACCATCCCGGCGGTCCCGGGTAATCCGCCTTGGATGGTCAAAGCATAGCTTGCTTTCACGTATGTTTTTATATTAACAACTTGGGGGTCCCCGGTTAACCCGCCTTGGAGGGTCAAATTAAAGCTTGCTTTCACGTATGTTTGAATATTACCACCCCGGAGTCCGCCTTGGAGGATCAAAACATAACTTGCTGTTATGTACATTCTTACCACTCTGGTGATCCCGGGTAATCCGCCTTAGAGGGCCAAAACATAGCTTACCTTTACATGCAATCTTACCACCCAGGGGTCCTGGTAACCTAGTGTGTGGCCGCTAAGTATTTAAGCAGAAAAAAATTTGAAAAGAAAGGTGCTTTTGGCGATTAATGCTCTTCTACTCTCACTAGCAGCTCTTGCTTGCACTTTTCAGTGTTGTGGCTTCTTATCGTCACTTATAACGTTTTACGCGTTATTAACACGAGCCGATACATTAGGCTGGTTAACCGCCTCCATGTAAACAGGCTCTAACTGAAACAAAGTTCACAAGTCACCCATACCTCCGTCCGTGGTGTTTCCATAACCCCATCCTGGAAAACAAAACAAATCAGTTCATAACACGTTAATGTTTCTGACCTATGGTAATTTGTTCTGTTAATGTATTTGTCAATTATTTTAGTTTACAACAAGAACGAAGTCATTTTTCTTTCAAAATACCTAATTACGGTCGAATTGTGTTTAGTCGACGGTAAAAAAAAACGCTCCTCGAGGTTTATGCGTTTTGTATGTCGGTAAAGCAGACGGGGTGGGGTAGGGGTGGGGAGACTTCCTATATTAGCATGATACTATATTAGCATAGTCGTCGTACTTTCTTTATATGGGCCGGGGTCAGTTTTCTTTCTTTATCAAAATCAGTGGTACGAGTTTTTTAGGGGTAAAAACTTTTTGCACTTGGTGTGTTTTAGGGTATTATTTCGCATTAGCACCATCCTTTTTGTCCCAAGGTGTTCCTCCCTTTGTTGAAAACACAAATGAAATTAACCCTAAATTTTGCGAGGAACAATGCTACTAACATCGAGGGCGAAAATCTTCATTTCTCGGGGCGGTACCGGCCGTAACCCAATTTTTTCGAGTTTTTAAACCATTGCAACCTCTGGACATTCAGATATCAATGGAAACGTTTTAACAACGTTTCTAAGGCATTTTCATGGTTTTTGAACTTTTTCGGAAAATCTTCGGAAACCCTCTGAAACCTTTGCAAATATTTAAAAATGGGTAGAAAACGTTTTAAGGGTTTTTGAGACTTTTTAAATTTTTTCGGAAAATCACCCAAAAACTCCGGAAGTATACCAGCGGCCAATCAGCGCTAAGTAATTTCATCCTTAATGAAGAAAAATTGCTCCCGTTGATATCCAATCAGCTTGAAGTTTATTCCTCTATGTTATAAGTATTTAAACAAATCAACTCATTACATACTATAGACATTTTAGCGCTCTCTGATTGGTTCCTGTGGCTTAATATGTACATGAATATTCAATAGTCAAAATGGCGTCACGTAGTTACAAAAGAAAAATTTTACTTGTGGTAACTTATTTTGAAAAAAAAGTTTCAAGAAGATATTTCCTCTCTTAACTTTTAAAATATTCAAGTTGATGACAAACAGAAAACGCTCTGTCTGTTGAAAAAGATAACTGCTTGTGAGAAGATAGAAGTTTCAGATCTTTTATTGGGTAGCATGGCTGAGACCTAAAAGTAATACGATAAGTAAAAAATAATATTTTGGAGATAGATAAAATTACAATTACAATGTAACTGGTTTGTTGTTTGTTGTACGCTCGAATAGACATTTTAAGCATCTAAATGGTGAAGACTTGTTATCTGTAAAGAGATAGAAAAATTTTCTCGATCTCAGTAATTTGCTAAAATATTGGGTTTTCACGTTAAATATAACAAGTTTAAAATTTTCCTTAGTCTGTAAAAGACCTAGGAAATGTGGTTACGAGAACCCTGTCACAGTACATTTTTGTGAGCCTTTGCTAACCTTTTTTGGTCAATGGTGTCTTTTGTCTTGCTTACCTTTGGCCGAGGCTGCACCGACCAGACCAAACAGTAGAAAAGCTGTTCCGAGTTTCATCATGTGCTCAACCAGTCGAAGTTTGGCTAGTTCTGAAAGGGAACGGTTGTAGTTGTTTTCCAACTTAAGTCGCTATCCAGTTTTTTCGCAATTTGGTCGGTTTGAAAAGTTGATTCGAAGTAACTTGTTAGTAATTGATGGCTGTTAAGGGTTAGTACGGGTCGGAGCAAAGTCATGAACAACCATGACGCGACTGCTGGTCGTGACTGGTGTTTTTTCAATAAACTGCCTCAGGGCGGAATAGTAAAACGGAGAAAGAAAAGATTAAAGGAAAGTTAAATCAAAATAATGAACTAAACACATGCAAGACCCTTAGCAATATAACACAGTCAAAAAAATGCTCACTGCATAACAACGTTTTGGCGCCATTTTTGACGCGCGCACAAAATTTCCCGCCGTTTCTGAATTTTATTGGTGCGTGCATGCAGCAAGTCATGACAGGAAGGTTGGGTGGAATATTACCCGTTATACCGCAGAATATGCAACGGCAATCCTGTCCTCTGATTGGCTGTGTTTTTCAAGGCATAGTGTATTAATTTGTTTTCTAGAGTACTGTGATGGTCATATAGATATCATATAAATTTGAGCACTGGCACGCCACTAGCGTGTACGTCTTGCTGTGTTCTCTATTTATGAATTCTGTGTTTCATTTTCTGATGATAGGAAAGAACCTGAAGTTAAATCATTTTTAGTTTGTTTGATTCTTGCTGACAAAAACCTAGACAAATTTTTTCTGTCATTCTTCAGTTTTTATCTGTGCCTTCATTAATTTTGTTGTCGGCAGCGCAGTGGCCGATCGAGCGGTTAGCATGTTCGACTCGTAATCCTTGAGCCCCGGTCAGACCACTGTGTTGTGTCCAGTTGAACAAGACACTTTACCTAACTTGTTCTAGTCGGCTCAGCTGTATAAATGAGTACCAGTTCCGCTGGGGGCTAACCTGCAATGGATTAGTGTCCTGTCCAGGGGGAGTCAAAGACTCTCGTCCGCGCTTAACACTGAAGAACCGGAGATAAGCGCCGCCCTATGAGCCACTTAGGCTACTGCTAGAGAAAGGACTTTGCCTAATTAATATTAAATAAAAACCTATTTAAAACTTTAGGTTAAATTTGGGATTAAAACGAACGTTTTAGCCTTACAGGTTCTTATACGGCGGTTTTTACTGTTTTGGTTGTTGTTTTGTCCATGCTGGCAATCTTAACCAAGAAATCTGGCCATATTGAAACAAAGCTATTTACTGACCAACTCGAAGACTTGTTGTATAGCAGTGGAAAATTTTGGTATTTCATACATATAAACCTGAAAATCTCTTAACATCGCTTGCTTAGTTGTTCTTAAAACTAACAAAAAGGAATTCGGCAAATTTGGATAAATGTTGACGATAATAAATGAGTCAAGGCCGAAAAAATTCTCAAATATCTGTTGAGTGGTTGGTGACTAACCTAATGAAAAGAAGTTCACCTATTTGTTGTTAATACAAATATATCTAGTTGAAAAGTAAAAAGGAAACTGTAAAATCTTTGTTACTAAGGTTTTCAGTAGCATTTAGCAAACATTTTAGTCAAGAACTCACCAGAAGCGAGGAAGGATCTGTCGAATGGCGCTTCTGCTTTGTTAGTTTGTTTATATAACGTTAACACTTCAATTATTTCTTACTGGGCAACTTGTTTGCACAGCTGAAGTCTATAAGATAGAGTTTCTGGCAAAAGTAAACCTTAAATTTATAATATTTGCCTAAAAAATTTAATTTGAATCCCATGAGTGGTAGAGGAAATGTACTGGGACATCGCAATGAGCAACTTGGAGTCAAACTTATAGCTTGGAATAAGAGGCTTCGAGTCTGGCTAACTTTATGATATCTTTCCGATATTAATAAAAGTATACATATATACCAGGTAATTTAGAAGTTATAGCACTATGTTATTAACTCTTTTTGTTACGAACTATTGAGGCAAGCATTGATATACCAAGCATACTTCGAAAGACGTGGCGTTGTGAATTATGACCGTTTTACCCAATTTTTTTGCTTTGTTTGAAGTCTAGAAACCTCTTTACATATCAAGAGACTCAAACTCAGTTCTGTCGAGGTTCGAAAAGGAAAAGGGAAACATTAAATCCTTCAATTCTATGAAGACAGTGGGAGGGGGCAGCAATTCCATGAAGACGGCCTCGGGGGACGCAGCAACTATGAGGATAGTGGGGGAAAGAGTGGGAAGGGAGGATGATTGAGGGAAAGGCGGACAGCAACTCTGTGGGAGGGGAGGGGATCGAGAGCAGAAGTTTTGTAGGGACCATGGAGGGAAAGGGGGCGCCAATTATGTTTTAAACATTCTTGCCTGTCTTCCTCCCACTTTATAGACTATAGAGAGACAACAGCTGCCTTTCTTGGTTTTGTGACTTGCTTTTTAATTAAAGAGACAGTGGTTCCGACCACAGCCTCTCCCCTCCTCCTTTAATTTCTGTTGCTTGTACTGAGTTAAGAAAACAGGAGCCCTAACACATGCCCCATACTCTCCCCCTTTGGTTTCTGAGGCCTGTTAAAGAAACTTATCTCTTTCTTAGTAGTCTAGCTCGAATGCTCTATATATTTAATTTATCATCCAGGGGCCGGTTGTTCAAAAGCCGATTAACTTTAACCCAGGGTTAACTCTTAACAAAACCTATTGGTTGTCATGGTAATTAACCCTGGATTAGGCTAATCGTCTTTTGAACAACTCGGCCCAGGTATACTTTTAATTTCCTGGGAAGGATGTCCCCTCCCGTCTGGGACTCGCGCTTGTTTGGTCCATCTCATTCCATTGCACCTTCCCGCAAAAAAATCCTGGTTATTGGTGTGTTACTTTAAACTTTTTCACAAGTTTCCATTTGTGGGTTAATGGAGCTCTTTGTTGATGCTGTAGATTGGCGAAACTTGAATTGTACCCCGCCTTCCAGTGGCATGGTAAAGCCGCACTCAAATCAATGTGTTGTATATGTATGCCATATTTGGTTAACCATCTTAAGTTTTTGCTTTAACTACCTCATTTCTAGAAGCAATTTTGCTAGGTGTGAGCCATTTTTGTGGTTTTATATTACCCATGTTTGCTTTTCAGCTAAATTCTTCTTTTTCGGCCGTTGAAATGAAGCTAAGATACAAAAATTACCCTTAAACTGATAAATTCAAACACGCCAAATTCACTGATTTCTTAAATTATTCCCTTTCCTAAAGAAAACGAGTTTAAGGCTCTTGCCAAAACATTCACGGCAGCTGAGCTAGCCAGCGGGCAAAAAATATATTGGAAACGTCAATCAGCAAAAGTTTTCAGAAAAAAATATTTGTTCTCTCTCTTGCTTTGGTTTAGTCAGCGGAGGTTTGACGAGAATTGACAGAAATCAATTTCCAGAGTATTTCATCAAAACGACAACAGCATTTTAAACCTTCCGAACGCAATGATTTAAAACTATCAACATTCTAGTTGATAGCAAAGTTGCTATTGTACTTAAATATGATAGTTTTTTTGTTGCAAGCACTGGTTAAGTTAAAAAGTTATATTAATACAAATGTGAAAAGTACCAACGTTTCGACTGTATTTTTAAATACAGTCAAAGCGAAACGATATTAAAAAAAGTAGCTTTATTAGTCACGTTTGTCTGTGACTAATAAAGAGTTTCAAAAATTATTAATTGTTAAAACAGAAAAGGTACAAAAGAAAAAGTACAATAAAAATTATAAACTTGCCGCAGTAGTCATGGTGATTTGTATCGCGGTTGTAGGAATAACGTTATGATACAAACTTCGCGGTTACTGAATGCAATGGCTCCAATGGGATTCGCACCCGTGACCTCTGCGATACCAGTGCAGATTCTACCAACTGAACTGTGAAGCCACATCTCTTGGAAGAAGTAGGTCAAACCTAGTGACGTCTAGTGGATCCATTATAATGCCATTGAGGTTTGTGCAATGATTATCATGATTTGTACCGCGGTTGTATTTCATCAATAAAACACATTTTTCCATGCCGTGTACGTTCACAACTTACCACAGCATATGGTCTTTTTAATATATTATATAAAAATGATGCTGTCCCAAAGGCTCCACATGGACTTATCTGCTCTGCATATAGCATCCATGATCATTATACAAGGTACTCTGCAAAAGACAATTTGTATAGAACAGGCTCACGCACTAATTTTGGATTGACAACATTTAAGACAGTTGCATCTAGATTATGGGAAAAAATACCAGCATCAATAAAATACCTTCCTTACAGTACTTTCAAAAAGAAATACAAAGAGCTCCTTGTTACACATAATTAAGTTTTAATTTAATCTAAATACACTTCATTGTATTATATTTTAATTATAGGTTATGTATAATAAGTATCATTGTACAATAACTTTCTTCTGTCAGAGTAATTTATTTCATGTGGTAGTGGCCAACGCGAAAGCCTAGGCTACTTTGGCCGCTACGCACATTGCCTAAACAATATGTTATTGAATTTTGTTACACACCTAATGTAATTTTAAGTTTATAATTGATGTAGTAATACCCTTTAAATAGTGCAAAAAATAAAGAAGAAGAAGAAGAAGTTATTCATTTCACTGCCATTTAGGAGAATGAAAAGAAAGCGAACAGTTCAACAGCTGAGACAGTATTTCACCAACATGGCGCAAAGTTTATTGTTTTGTTATCAAATGTTTGTCAGTGCAAACACTATAGTAATCTAAATCTAATACACGACACGTTTGTCTGTGACTAACAAAGAGTTTCAGTTCTATGAGAACAACTATCTTCTTCACCACAATGCAAAGTTACGCTGAATTTGTCTTCCTTCTGTGTCTTGAATGGGTCGAAAGTTATTGCACATTTGCTGTCCGTTGTTAGCTTCCAGTGTCCTCAGGTTTTCAAGCTATAAAAGAAAGGGAAAACGTAAGCTAAATTTTTAAATGAAAGGTAAATGTTGGAACCCAGGGAAACACCTTTAACAGGCTAACGTTACTTAAAAGTCTTGAGTTGAGCGCCTCATTTTGAGTTCTTAGTAGACAACAGTTTTAATCCAAAAAGTAAAAATTAAGCTTTTTATATTAGGGACTTTGAAATTTTTGAGTTCAGCGATCCGTTAGCCAAGCTTATGAAGTTTTGTTTTCCTTACTTATATCTAGTAAAGCTTTTAAAAGCGACCTAAGTAAGCATTTATTGATCCACTGCACGAAAACTTGGATTTACTCACGTTTGCCTATGTAGCAAATGTATAGCAAAACTTTGCACACATTTGCCCCATGAGCAAAGGTGGTAAAGACCACATTTGCTCATGTGAAGGCAATGTGTCAATGTGTGCAAATGTGAGTTTTGCTATACATTTGTTACATAGGCAAACGTGAGTAAATCCAAGTTTTCGTGACCGTTGTGGTGCGAGATTCAAACTCCCGTCCGTATGGAACAGTACAGTAGGCACATTAGTAGTATAGTATGTATGGAATTAGCCGGAAAAAAGGGGGGCAAAAGGGGGGCAAATGGGGGGCACAGCTCATTATC
>JAOBAT010002961.1:0-10851 GCA_026413305.1 Hydrozoanthus tunicans
ATAACATCTTGGGTTTTTTTTGGGGGGGGGGGGAGGGGGGAAGTGGCGCTTATACATGGAAGGAATTTCCGTTTCAAAAGTTGTTTCCTACTCGCCCCGGGACTTGTCCACGTTGGGACTTATCGGAATTTTACGCTGGGTGTATATGTATTCATAATATTAATTCATGAAAATATATTTTTATGAATTAATATTGGCACATACATACTTCTTTATCAATAACCTTTTTTGTTCTATTCTTTTTCAAGATCCCTCTCTTCTTTCCTACCTTTTTTCAAGGAGAGAGCTCTCGTCTGCTGAGATTTTGTCCAATACTGTTGAGCTCTTTGCGGCAGGTGTACATGAGGTAAAACTTTTACCAATATTAACTATAACATTTTTATTTCATAAAAATGATTTTAAAATGGAATGCACTCTGTTTGAAGCAAGAAATCTTTAGCTAGTTTTTGGTTCCGTACACAGCCATGGCTTTAACCGTTTTCAGGTTATCGTTGAAAATACCCGAGGTCGTCTTTTAAAAGCGAGTATATGGGTAATGATATCTGAGATGAAGTCGAGAGGATTATTGATCACTCAGATATTCACTGAGCCTGATTATTCAAGTGATTATTAGAGAGCAAAGGCAGCCACGACCAAAAGTTTGCACAAAATTTTGTTTGTTGTGATTTGCTCAGTCGCGCGCATCTGGACATCTTAAACCTTTCCATCCGGAGTTTATCTTTCATGATATTGCATTTTTTACAAATTGTCATCCGGGACTTTGTTGAGAGCTTATAGCTTTATGAAATAGCTTTTTTCTTAATGGAGTTTGTCTTTGTTGAAAACCCCGGGGGATGTGGCTACTCCGGGCTTTAAAGGGTAAGGACGAACGTTGAAAAATTCTCCAAAACAACTTAAGAATTACCAAGGCATAAACATCGACCCGAAAAAATACTTTTCGGTTTGAAAATAACCCCAAAAAATACCAACTGAAAAATTACATTTTTCGTTTACTAGCTAGCGATAAACGTGATATGCAGGTATGCAGTAAATCCCCGGCGTACTAGGACGTTCGCCAAAGGACTTAAACTGTCTTAACTTCTTATCAGTAGGCACGTTTACCAAAACAATGGACTGCAAGTAATCTCACAGCTTCGCGTTTTTCTATCCTAAAATATACTAGGCCTTACGTTTTCCTCTAACGACCCCCTAAAAATACATTACTTGCTGTTTTAACAACTAAAAATAACGACGGTCATACCTGCCAACCCATTATAGGGTTGAAAATTTGTTCTCACAATGGCTATAGCTATAATCACCTTAAGCGAGGTGATTAAAGCGGCCTTAATTTCCAGGCCCATCAGATGAGAGCAGCGGAAATTCTATAAGAACCCGAGTAACTTTACTAACTGGATTTAAGGTGGACAAAAGTTTTCACTGATTCTTTTTTAGGTCCAAAGCTAAGAATTGAGTACAGAATAAGACACGATGAGTCTCGGTATAGATACAGATTGGTATATGTACGCGAGCTTAACATTAAAAACGCTTTTGTTAATTTTGAGCAAATCGTTTGTATATTAACACTTTTTTTAATCTTGAAACACCTACGAATCCTTTCAGACATCGTACACTGTTCAGTGGCTTCTTCATCACCTTGCAAGAAACCCGGACATTCAAGAAAAACTTTTTCAAGAAGTGGACCCGTTGGTAAACAGAACTGGATTCCTTTCTGCGAGTGATCTATCGAAAAACGTTCCCTACCTTAAGGCTTGTTTGAAGGAGTCTCAGAGGTAGCTTATATTAAAATTGCTTATATTGAGTTTTAATAATATTATGACAATTAAAATACGTAAGACTTGACGAGGGAACATTATACACTTAATTTATAGTATCGAGGGAAACAGTTAGTTTCGTTTTCCCGAGAGTTCCAAAACAAAACTAACTTGTTTCCCGAGGAACAATACATTAAGCTATTTGTTATATATTTAGACGTTTCCTCAAATAAGCGTTAAACGAACAAACAAAGACGGCACAACTTCGGCGAGCTAACAACAACTGCACAATAAGCCAGTTCGACATTTCAGAAACACGTGCGCGGCACGGCACTACAACCTCGTTCCAAGGGCCTTTTCCTCTTCCCCACCGTCGAGAGAAAGTATCTGTGGACGGGGGTTAAGAGGAAAAGGGCCAGGGAACGAGATTGATGAAATCATGGGATAAAACTATTTCCCAGGTCGAAAGAGCCCGTCCCAACAGAGAAAATCCATGGCGCCACTTGTGCATCTCCTTGTAATGACTGTGAAAAGATGTACAAAAGAGCAGAAAAGGGCTGTTTATAAACATCTTATAAGATGGAAAATAAGAACTCTTCTCTATCGGATCACGCACAGAAATATAGGCCATTCCATTGCCTGGGATTTAATTGATTTGTTAGGAACAAATGGAAATGACATGATAGACTGATTTTGTGGACAAAGCCGGCGTTAAATCCAGACGTTGGTCTACATCCCCTAAAGGAGTATTTTTAAACATGACTTTCAGTAAAGAACGAAGAGATTAGAATTTTTAAGAGCAAAGAGATTAGCTTGTTTTTTAAAAATATACGTTTGCTTTTGAAAACATTTTATCACTTCTCCTAATGAAGACCATGGAATGGTTCAGTTCGAAATTTCGGGATAATTTAGAACAAAGTTTTTAATAAGTTTTTAACCAGAGTAACTTAATTTGCACGTATATGCCACCTGGTTGCGTTCCGAAATTAACTAATATATATCGTATTGCCTCTTTACTTAAATTATAGACTATCAAGCTTTCTAGACGGTGGAAGATTTTAGAAATCAGTCCTATAAATGTTTTAGCTCAACCTTTGGGGACTCAAACTTGCTAGAAAATAACTTTATAGTGTGTTAATGTTGTTTATTTTATTGGTAGATTGAAACCGATCGCATCAGGGAACAGTAGAGTTACACAGAAAGATTTGGTTTTATGCGGCTATCAAGTTCCAGCAGGGGTAGGCGTTTGATATCTTTCAGTACTGCATTATAAGTTAGATTATAGATTATAGATTATACTCCAAGACGGTATTTCTGACAGTATAGCTTCCAATATTGGCGGAAAAAGTTATTTATTTAGCACGGACCAGAAGACTAAGTCCAAGAAAGAACAATGATTATGGGTGTTGAATTAATGCATAAAAACTTTATAGGTGGAAAGTTTGAATTACCCTAGTTAGGTTCAGCGCTCGTCTCTTTTGCGCTTCATCCATTAGAATTGAACCTCGGCCCCAAGAGATGCACCACAGGTTACAACTGATGGTTTAAACATACAAGAAAATAATCTTGGAGTGCGGTTCCTTTAAATATGAACATTTCAAAAGTAATTTTAGGAATGCCCAACGGCATCTATGATGAATTACAACAAACAGATTTTCATCAATTTTGTGCAAACTCTTTACTCCTATCGGCGGCGCAGTGGCCGAGCGGTTAGCGTGTTCGACTCGTAATCCTGGGGTCGCGAGTTCGAGCCCCGGCCAGACCACTGTGTTGTGTCCTTGAACAAGACACTTCACCCGACTTTGTTCTAGTTGACTCAGCCGTATAGGTGAGTACCAGTTCGGCTTGAGGCTAACCTGCGATAGATTAGTGTTCTGTCCAGGGGGAGTCAAAGACACTCATCCGCTTAACACTACGGAAACCGGAGATAAGCCCCGACCCTATGACTCACTTGGGCTTGAGAAAGAATTTAGCTTTAGCCAACGGCATCAGGTTAGGTGAATATCACTGCAAGTATAAAGCCTGTAGAGATACTGTCACGTACATACTTTTACCAGATAAGGACAAAAAACGTGAAACCTTAACTTTTCAAATTACAGTAGGCGGACCTTTTTCTTGTTAGGTTCTTAAACTGATTTTGTCAAAACAACTCCGCGTAAGTTTCCTCTTTATCAAAGACAGCTACTGTGGTTTTCGTTCGTTGCAAACAAGATTGCTGTCAACAATATCTCTTTCTTGTTTACGTTCTTCTTGTGTCTTTGTCCAACGCTTGCTTATTTGTCTTCTCGATAATAGTTTCGGTTCTGTCTGAGAGCTCTCTTCCAATGGCTGTCAACAACGGAAATGTTTGTAGATAATCACGAAAAAAGAGCTGTGTTCATTGTTTGCTGATAAGATGTGTTGGCTCAGTCGGTAGGAACTGGGACTATCTAGCGGGAGGGCCTGGGTACCAGCCCCGGTCTTGTTCAGGACTGAAAATTTGTGCGGGCGCTTTTTTGCATCACCGCCCGTGGACAATGACGCTGAGCCGTTGGTCCAACCAATTGGTCTTCATTCAAGAAGGGTCGGCTATATTGTTAGATATAAAGAGGATATTAAACGGCCGCGCGGAGATACGAATTTTATCTTCAGTTGCTGAAAAAATATCTTGCGAGTGAGCGCAGTACTTTTTATTATAAACTTGGTGAGATTCTACCTGTTTTTCTCAATCAACGAAGTAGATTGACAAGTTGTTTCTACGGCGGGAAAAGTTTCATATCAATCACGCGTGATGATATGGAAATCGTGCGTTCTGATTGGCTGTTTTTGATATCACCACGTGTGATTGGTATGGGAGGCTAATACGCTCTATAATTCACCAATCTACTATGTAAATATCTAACTAAGTATGTGATAAATAGAGATTCAAGAGACCAATCACAACTCAGGAAAAAAAGTTGTTACGAATTTTATTTCTTCATTTGCAAACAAATATATCTCAGTACTTATATGATAAATAACAGTATATACCAGCTCGGCTACGCGCGATTTGATTGGTTTAGAAATAGTAGCTATGAGACAATATCTACCTCCGAAATAGTAGAAAATGACACCAAAACAAAATGGCGGACAGAAGTAGTCACTTCGCGTCCGTTTTGGATCACGATACTGAAAAAGTTTGCTCTGAAAACACGGAAAGTTTAAAACAGCCCAAAGAATTTCAATGTTTTACGCCATTTACCATGTCTTGTTGTTGACAAATTGTCAAAACACGTTTATTACATATGTTAGGCTGCTCACGCGTGAGTCTTGCGTCGCTAAGTGATTCAAGTAGTAAAAATTTTTTTCTTAAAAATCTTTTGTTTTCCCGAAAGGAACAGTTGTCTTGCTGGTATATACTAAAACACTTACTCTATTCAATTTCTTTGGATAGTGGCTTAATGAATATCTACCTCGCGCCTTCGGCACTCAGTAGATATTATGCCACTGTCCACCTCAATTGAAACAGAATAATTGTTAGAGAGAAGTAATATTTGAGTTAATTTTCCAGACTGAAGTCATTTATCACAACTACGCTGCTGGTCGCGATGAGAAAAACATCGAAGAAGTTGACAAGTTTAAACCTGAGAGATGGCTGAGAAGTGAAGCCGGGCAGAGATTTCGTCCTTTCACATTGTTACCTTTTGGCCATGGACCGCGCATGTGCATTGGTAGGAGTCCGCTGTGTAATGTGATCAGCAGGGAAGAGGTGGAGGTTGTCAAGTAAAGGAGAAAGAGATATGACATACGAATAATTAACACTTACTATTTCAGTTGAGGTCGATAGTGGCAGAATACATAGATATTCATTAGGCCAATATACACCGAAATGTAGTGAAACAAGTGTTTAGTATATACCAGCGAGATTGGATTATGACGTCATTCCCGGGCATCTCTGAATCAAAACGCAGCAAGATTGACATGAATGAATCAGATAATTGACAAAAAGTTTCGAAAATATTTTTGCAAAAGTTTTTTGTATATGAAATTATTTGATCCCAAAAAAGTTGTTAGCGTTATATGCATTAAGGTTTTGAATATATCACGCCAGACGTAATTTTTTTTTATAAATTACCAATTGGTACGCTAGCAACCAAAATTAAATAATGTCTTGTTAAGTTGCACTCTGTGTGGGTAAAAGTTCTGAATTACTTTTTAAAAGGTTTAACTTAATATTTCAATTTCCAGGAAGGCGTATAGCGGAGGCTGAAACGTTTTCACTCGTATCCAAGGTAAGTTCTATCGCTTCTACTAATGTTTTTTACATAAACGATCGGAAAAATTGGTGTTTTGTGACAACTTTCATTGCTTTAAAGAATATAAGAAAAGTTAAAAGTCGTTACCACTTAACTTCGACGTCACGGCCTGACAAAAATCTGCGCGGATGCGCACAGTCAGCATAAATTTGATAAAGTTCGCACATGCGCTGTACAGCGGAACCCACACATGTGTCCGTCTTGTTTGAGTTGATGTATCAAGCTTTATAATCCATCAATATTTTTCGTGCAATCTCATTGGATAAAACGCATCCGAAAGAAGGCTATCAGCGAACACACCCCTTTGCCTCCGTATAGATTCCACGAGAGTAAAGCAAAACGAAATATACAGCGACAATAAACTCACAGAAATCATAAACATGAGCCACGACACTCGCTAGAGTCAAGACTAATTTAAGAGATATGCAACATGTAACTCCAGCCATAAAATTAGAGTGAAGCAATGGCTGGAATTAGAGGCTTCGCATCATGGGATCATTCTTGTAACTTATCAATGTATATAACTTTTAATGTCCATTACATTAACCGACGAACTAGAACAAAGTTAACAAAGGCTACATAGGTTAAATGAAAATGCTACAAATTACGTTTCTCGAAAACTTAAAGGCTACGAAAATGAATCATAAAGTAACATGACAGTTGTCTCTTCATCAATCTTCTATTCGCATAAGGTGCACACGATCTCCGCAATCGCAGCGCAAGTGAAAAAACTCAACACAAACTAGCGTCAATTGCTTAAAAATTCAATATACAATAAAGCTCATGATAATAAGGGTATTCAAATCGAGGCACATGACTGCCATTATATGCAAATCAACCTCATGGTGCAAACGGCACCTGATTGGGCAATCAAAAACTATTGGTAGTACTGTACTGGAATTCACATCCGGCAGCAAATGAAAGTAACAGTTCAGTATTCTAGTTCGGACAAAATTGTAGAAGCTTTTAATAGCTGAACACCTAAACGCGGCTACTCGCTTGACTCTTGACCGTTTTCCTGATACATTATCTTGCAGCTGGTTGGTAACTTTGAAGTGAGGCCTCTTGACAACAAAGCAATCAACTCCGTGTTTAAGACGTTCCTTGTACCAGAAAAACCAATTGGACTTGTGTTCACGGATCGGTCTTAACTATTTCCTCAACCTTCATAGGACTGGATCGGCAAGGTTTTTTACAGCACCATTAAATGTTTTTGTCCTAAGCTCAGTTCTTGTTAATCACAGTGAGCGGCGCAGTGGCCAGCGGTTAGCGTGTTCTACTCGTAATCCTAGGGTCGCGACTGAGTTCGAGCCCCGGCCAGACGACTGTGTTTTGTCCTTGAACAAGACACTTTACCCGACTTGTTCCAGTTCGACAGAGCTGTACAAATGAGTACCAGTTCTGCTGGGAGCTAACTTGCGATGGATTAGTGTCCTGTGCAGGAGGAGTCACTGAAGGCTCTCATCTACTTATAGATTACAGAGACCGGAGACAAGCGCCGGTGTGGTTGCAGTTGGCCACTTGAATCGAGAAAGGAGTTAGCAGGTTTTGATAAAGTATAGCAGGATCCTTACAGTGATTAAATAGGGGGGGGATTGATTGTTGAAGAGTTCCATTTGAATATCTTATATAATGTAATATACATGCAGTGCAAGGAAAATATTTTAACTTGCTTTAGTTAGGTTACGAGAATGTGTTTTTAAAGCAGTATCGCACCGAAAACACAAGTAAAAGATGTTTTCAAAGGCCCTATCAAGCTTACTTTTTAAGTTCCAGATGAGAAGTAGAACCCCTTAACAATAGTAATTTTTGAAATTTAAAACTTTTCTCGTCGTTCCTGTTACATTCTTTTAAACTTGAAGCGTGCAATGATGACGTAGCACGAGGCATGAAGCGGAGACAATCTTTTTTTATTTAAAAAAATTCAATTCTGGCTACAATAGTCACATTTTTATAATTTCAATCAATGAATTATCCCTTGAAGTTGTTTGAAACAAAAATTTTATGATATTTTTAAGGGAAATGAAATTTTTTAAACAAAAGCCACATAACTCATTACAACTGCTACGTCACAGGCTACCAGTCCCCGGCCTGCTCGGTCACAATTTTGGCATTCCAATCTTTTTTTGGTTAATCGAACTTTGCGTTCACAAGTGACAACAGTTTTAATGCAAAAAAATTATATGTTGTAATTTTATTGAGCAAATATAAAAAGTTTTAGAATACTACAGCTTTGAACTTTCACGCGTTAGGCGGTCATCAAGCGAGTGATTAAAAGTTCGGATCAATCACGCGTCCTGGGAAACCTAGCCCGATATTTCTTGTCAAGCTTCTTTTCTACCATGTTGTTCAGCAAAGCCTGATTGATGCGACACCCCGAATCTTTCAGGTCTGATTTATGAAATCGGGCCCGATTATTATTATTGGAAAATGAACATTTATTACTTGAACCACTCTGTGACACTGTGTATTCCCCAATAAACTGGAGTTCATCTTCATCTGCAAAATATTTTTCAGCAATAAATACATATGAAATCATATTAATTTTTCTTGACATTCTTATACTAGTGTTAGATTTCTTCTATACATTAATTATTTTTCTGGTCATATACAAAATAAAGGGAAGAGTTCAGTGCAACACTTAGGGGGGAAAGGAAAGTTATGGAAACAGAATTGGCAGGAAAAGTTTACTACAATTGTTCAATCTTTACCTGCAGGTTGGTCAGCAATGGGAGAAGAAGAATACATTGGGGGATCATCACGATTAGGTGATGGCATCACCTGATTTTCTACTACAGGCTGCCTCTCTCTGGCTGTAATTTGAAGTTAAAAATGTTGTTAATACTTCCATTTGAGTATACATTTAAATCAAAACCCTCTAATGTGACTGATGTGAAAAACATCTGCATGATTTCTTGTGTAAAGTTACTTTAATAAATTTTAAAATCAAAGCAGTTTGGATTCATTAGGCTTGCCTCTCCTACCTGCAGGCTGAGCTGGCTGGTCATGGTCATAGCAATTGTTTGTTGTTTCATTGTTTCCTGTGAATAAACATTATTCATACAATAAAGTTTCGGTTGATATTTTATATAACAATACCAACAAATAACAAATGTGCAATGAGCTTTTCTTAGCTTAAGAATTTTAAGTTAGTCCAACACATTACCATTTGAAACGTTGCTGGAATTTGCCATCCTTTCGAGCAGTAATCTCGTTTCATCTGAAATTGTGTAGGGATCTGGGTCACTCATAAGTTGTGTGTTAATATACTTGAAAGCATCAACCATATACATAGTTTGTTATAAAAATAGTCAAGATTTTCAAGAAAATTCAAGTCAACCACAGAAATTCTGAAATCTTGAGTTTTCAGGGGTGGGTTTGGGGGGGGGGGGGTGGATGGAAGGGTAGGGGATTGTAAGAGGTAACAAGCTGAGCCCAATTTCTGGGGGTTATAAATACTTGCGCAGCAACATTGTATGTCTTATTGGTGCTCTTTGCCTGGCCCCTTGCAGCAACCTGTTAAATCAGGGGTGGAGACTAACGAGCGCTTTTAGGGGGGTCCAGAGGCATACTTTATTATCTAATTGCCTTCAACATCATTATTGATTAGCCCCCTATCTTGTAAATAATTTTTTCAAACTTTCACTTACGACCAGCCGAATTAGCAACTTGCTGTTGTCCTCTCCGAGGTTTAACCCAAATATATACTTTTTTTGTACAAGATCCTCTAAAATGACGAACCAAAATTTGACCTGTAGGTGAACCAATATGTACCCGGGACATGGTTCGTCCACTATTTGTAGACTTGTATATACGGAGCCTGTTGGGAGATTTTTTATTTAAAATGACTTGTTGCACAATCCTTTCTATAATTTGCTGCCAAGACAAAACATTTACTTTCAATGACTAGGAAAGTAAAGGGTTGCTTCTGACAGCTGCCCTTATACACCTTATACATGGTATCTGTCAAGTATCTGCCTACACTGCGATGCCTTCTGATCTTCGTGTTAGAATTTGAAAAAACACCGTCTTGTTAGAACTACGATAAGCTACAGGCGCGGTGAAGTAGCTACCCAGCCGCAGGTCCCTTTGCAGAAATTATTTAGATTCAATTAGATATACCGCACTGATAAACCTGTTTTCAATATGCTAACCGAAGGTTTAAGGCTCAGACTATAAGAGTGTATTTAAAGCTGATTATTAGCCACATGCCGGAGTTGAATGCCAATATGCATGTAAGGCACATTTAAATTAATAGACTTCCGCAGCACTTTAGTCGAAAGCTGGCTGGCCAAAGATTAATGCCACAAAATCGTCCTTGTCGTACGCAAATAACCAAAACACTGCTACCCAAGGCTAAGATTGCCTTTTCTTAACTATCGGAATCAGTTCGGTTGGCCCTATATTGCTAACAGTTGAGTTCGCTCGTCAGCGGGTAGTACCCGTTAAACAGCCCTTCATAGCTCAAAAACACAGCAAGAGTTTTCATTTCATAATCATGACAAAATTGAAATTATCATAAACGCCACTTACCGGATCAAATTTTCTTCATTTAAAAGCCCAGGATAAGTGGATAAAAGAAGTCGCCCCATATCGTCGTCGGTGAAACCCTCACGAAATTCAACATTTTTTTTAACCCTGGCCTCTCCGAGGTTCGTTAACTCGCGATGTGTGAGAGCCTTTTGAGGTTGAGCCTCACATAAAATAAAAATGCGCTTGTACAGTCTTCCACGCTGTCTTGGTGTTTCAATTTCGCTGTCTGAACTACTTGGAGAGGAAGCCATGACGATTTGCACTAGATCAAGCGACGCAGTAGCAAGAAGCAC
>JAOBAT010002972.1:0-10849 GCA_026413305.1 Hydrozoanthus tunicans
ACCATCTAACCGAGGAGACATGAATGTCATTTGCAGACAACACCTTCTTCCCAGTTACATCACAGTTACCAAACGCTTAAAAAACAGCAACGTCTGGTTTCCAGGAAAAAAACAACAACGAGCTAATTGAGATCGTCTTGGTAATAAAAGAACCAAATTAGTTTGACCATCCGCATGTAAAAATTCCCAAGGGCCTACCATCTAACCGAGGAGACGTGAATGTCATTTGCAGACAACACCTTCTTCCCAGTTACATCATAGTTACCAAACGCTTTTAAAAAAAATTAGCACTGTCTGGTTTCCAGGAAAAAACAACAATGAGCTAGTTAAGATCATCATCTTGGTAATAAAAGAACCTAATCAGTTTGACCATCCGATTGTAAAAATTCCCAAGGGCCTACCATCTAACCGAGGAGACATGAATGTTATTTTCAGATGTCGGAGCAAAGGCAGCACCTTCTTCCCAGATAAATCATAGTTAACATACAGACTGGAAAGGGAAACAAAAAAATACACAAAGATGCTTTGTTTTAAGTTGAACGGAATCTAACAGACCGTGACTTTAAACATTTTTTGTTCAATATGTTAGTGAAAATATTTTGCCTGGTTAGTTGTTGATTTGGATTTTAAACCCTTTGATTTTTGTGCAGGGTGAAGACCAGAAAACAAAAGAGGACGAGCAAGCAAATGCATCTGTGGTTTCATAACCAGTCCCTGTATTAAAACTATGGTTATACTATGGCTCTGAGGGAAACTGGTGCCTTCCCAGCCATGGTCTACCTTTGCATAGAGGGGTCATAGCGCGCGAACACTAGTTATTAAGGCCCCATCCACATGTATCCAGATATATTTGAATACACAACTTTTTCTTTCCGGATACGGCTATCGTCCACGCGCATCCGGCGAATTTACAATCCAATAACGTTTCGAAAACGTGTGGACGGTCGAATCCAGATATTTTCTGATACGACGACGCCACGATGACGTCCTGCAGCTGCTATATGGCGCTGCGCATGCTCCATAACCAATATTTACAGAGTTGTCCGAATACGTGTGGACGGGCAAATTCAATTTGAATACGCTGTGATCACATAACGTGTGGACGCGGATATTTTCGTATCTGGAAAGAAAAAGTTGTGGATTCAAAAACATCCGGATACGCAGGGACGGGGCCTAAATTCAACAACTTCAACAGAAATAAACCCACAGAGGAGAAGTTTTGCACAAAACACCAATGTTGTTAAAATTTAATGTAGATTATTTTGCATTAAATCCAGTGAGTGATTTATTTATAAATATATTACTTATTATTATTATTATTATTATTATTATTATTATTATTATTATCATCATTAATAATTTCTTTATTAGTATATTTTCTTATAATTAAACTGCTGCTTCTACCTGTTTATTCTTTATCCGTGACAATGCAAATATTTCCTTTTCTTCTATTATATCCCCTGTGTCTCCTGGTAAAATCATTTTCAGCTGCATTCTTTCCTTCAACTTCTGCCTTTGAGCTTGAGCTTTTTTCTTCTTCCTAAAGCAATTTCATAAGCTTGTGATCACAAATTATCTTAAATTATCTTTCAAAATCGCTCAATTAAAATGCATTGAATCTAAGTGTCAGTAAACTTAAATCGTCGCTGAATTAAAGTGAGAGTACGACATGAGGTATCTGAACGTTTTGTACCCACTTAAGAGTTTTCATTCCTACTTCCGTTTTGGCTTAGAAATCTTTTTTTTTCACTGCTTTAATAGTTGGAGCCATACTTATCATGTACGTTTATTTTGTTTTACTGAAACACTACCGGATAGAGCCACCCGTTAGGTAAAGCGTGCGGTATTGAGTTTCACTTTGAAAACTTTCGCGTAAGTGTCGAGTTTAGCTCCGAGAAAACTTTTATTAAGCACTTTCATAAGTGTCAAGTTAAGCTCCGGAAAAACTGTTATTACGCTGCTTGAAAACTTTTATTGCAGTGCCGAGTTTTGCTCTGCGAAGGGCAACGCTTCATGCAGTTCCAAACTCGATCGATTTCTCTGTAAATCAAAACAAACATACGTGATAAGCATGATTCCAACTATTAAAGCAGTTAAAACAAATGATTTCTAAGCCAAAACGAAAGTAGGAACACAAAATTTTAAGTGGGTACGAAACGTCTTGGGTACCAAACATCCGGTAACCCAACATGAAATTCTGCCAACAGGACGGTTTCACACAATCACAGTGTTTTACGGCCGATGATAGTTTGTATCGATGTCTAAGTGTGTACATTTCGAACAGTCATTTCAGCTCCACAACTGAAATGGAGTCTTCACTCGAATCAATTGAATTTCGCATTCCCATGTGGACCACGCGATCTTCACGTTTGTAAAGAGCTTTTTTAGTAGTAGATCTTATGATTGAAGGTAAATAACCCCACACAATAAGTTTCAGCTAGTGGAAATGCGAAAATTAATGACTTACGTTACAAACTTTTAAAAAAAGTCGCTCATTTCTTCAAAATCGTTAAACTTATGTATTGCCTAAATTTAATTTTAATAAGGTATATTTATCAAAGACAATGAGTAAGCTAATTGTTTTACCAGAGATTAACTAGTATATTACCCTCGAATTTAAAATGATAAAAACGAGTGTTTAAAGAATTCACCAATGTTTTTTTGTTTAAAAAAGTTTCACTACTCGCTGTCAACTTGACAGACAGTTCGCAGGTTAGCCAATGCAGGATTTTTGATAGTATCCTAGTTGGTTTGTACTATAAATCTCAGTTACACTTTAACGCCAGTTTATCTGACGATGCTGCCGAGATGATGACGAAGTGTTTCTTTTTGTTAGTTTTTATATAAAACTATTTACCTATTGCAATATCAAGATAAAAACATTAGTTGTATTACAACCATAAAGACCTTAACATTATACATGGGCAAATAATGTAAGGCTTGCAAGTTTTGATAACAAAATAGTTTACCTTTTCTCTTCTTTATTTTCTTCCTCTTGCATCTCTTGCACTTCTTTCTGTATCACCTCCTTCAAGACCAAGTTAACAAAAGTAAGTAGAGAAACCCCCCCCCGGGGGGGGGAGTACTCCCTATATTGGGATGGTAGGTATGACCGTCGTATTTTTTAGGGGTTAAAATTGCCAGTCCGGTATTTTTTAGGGGTTGTTAAAAGAAATCCAGTGTTAAACCAAGAGCCTGGTATTTTTTAGGGTTTAAAAACACAAAGCTATTGGACTGCTTGCAGTCCTGTGCTTTAGCAAACGTGCGTACCGATAAGAAGTTTAAAAAAATGTCCTTTGGCGAATGTTCTACTACGCACGTGCCTTTATTTACTGCATATCACGTTCAGAACAACACGAGGGGACTTAGCGCCAACCCACTAGCTACCAGGGGAAAATTTCAGCTTTCGATTGGTATTTTCTAGGGTAATTCTAAAACTGAAAGGTATTTTTTAGGGTAGAAAATTTTTATCCTTTGGTATTTTTTAGGGTATTTTGGAGATTTTTCCGACGGTCATCCCTACCCTTTTGACCCTGAATTACCCCCCCCCCCCCGGGAGAAAAACAAGGTAAAAACAAAAAAAAAACAAAAAAATTATAGTTTGTAGCTTGCTCGACAAAAAAGTTCTGCAAAATACAGTTTAGTTATACACCACTTTGAAAAAATCATTAAAAACTAAATTACCTGAAAAGTTAAAACTGGGACAAAAAATTCAATTACAAACTAACAACAAAATAAGATAGAAATGAACATACTATTGTGTCTTTGGTTTTACACAAAGGAAATCTAAAAAAGCATTTTTTGAGGCTGTTCTCTGTTCTAATGTTCAGATAGATCATTAATCATAATAATAAAAAAAATGGGCAAAACTTGGTGCCTTGTTGGAAACCCTGTTAACAAGTTATTACAATTTTAAGAACAAGTTATTAAAAGTTTAAAAACAGCTCTGATTACAATACATTTAATATAAAAAAATAATTAATATTTCAGCCTTCCTAACCTCTTCATTCTCTTCTTCTTGAGGTTCTTGATTTTTGGGACTTTAAAAAAGGTAAGAGTAAATTATAAATTATTGAATCCTGCTTTCCTGCATTGTAATAACATTGAAAAGAAACTCCAAAAAGGTAATCGGTAGAAATTTGCTTTGAATACGTGGAAACAGTGCGACATTGATTCAGAGCATCTGGTTGTTTTGAGTATAACAGTCGGTTTACGCATGTGGTTCAAAATCTCTTTTCTATCATTTTTAGATGTCGTTTAAACACTTATCTTTTTAAGTATTTTGTTGTTTTACCGTAGTTAAACATCTGAATATTTTAGAATCGTTGGTCAACAAATTAACTGAAAACTTGGCGATTGCGTTCGAGAGAACAAGCGAAAATTTTAAAATTTGTGATAAACCTGTTTTGTACGGACATAATTTTGAGCTGTTTTAATATATTTTGTAATGAAAAATTGAAAATCTAATAAAATAACTTTCTAGCTTTTGATTTGTGATTTTCTCACTTCCTCAAGCACACCCAAATTCTACTGCGCATACATGTTTTAATTTTGAGTCGAAGTAAAACATCGCGCTGCGATTATGCTCCAGGAACAACAGGGAACTGGGTCCCAAAACGTTCAGTAGTCAAAGGGTTAAACCTGCACTGCAAATTGTGAAAAGAAAAGTTAATAATGGCATTTAGGTTTGATCATAATGAAGGAGACAATGTTCTAAAACTGAAGTGGTTTTGCAAGATACAGAAAAACTTTTTAAATTAATTTGCCTGAAATAGACATTTTAGAGACTCTGAACTTGTGCTTAACCTACCAAACCATTGGCAACACTTTATAGCGTAGCAACTATCAATAACATGTAAATAATAATTTTACTAGGGTTTTATAACGACTGTGTAATGTAAAGTTTTAATGTAGTGTCCCCTTTTAGTGGTTACAACTGCTATTTTACTACAACACTTTAATAAAGGTTATAATTATTATTATTATTATCATTATTATTATTATTATTATTATTATTACTATTACTATAATTATTATTTATAATGTTCTGAAGTTCCGATCTAACCTGACCAACAATCTTATGTTATTTAATATCTAATTCCATATGCAATTTCACCTTCAAGTTACATCTGAAAAACCAATGATCTTGCCATTAACTGGATCTAATCCTCCCCCTTCCTTATACCAAATTCCTGTTTAATGTATTTTAACAATTCTTATCCAGATCAGATTTTAAACTTTTTATCCTGAATGTAATGTTGTTTATCTAATTCCATATGCGGCTGGCCCTTGGAGTTACATCACAGAAACTCAATGATCTTGCAACTAACTGGATCTAATCCTCCCCCTTATACCAAAGTCCTGTTTAATCCTTCAGTTCAGACATTCTTATGTGCAACTTGTATACCTTTATTATGATAAACATCTGAGTCTTACCTTAGGTCCTCCTTGCTGCCAATCTTCAGTTCTTTTCTTATGCTCCTCTGCCAAGCTAGAACAGCTCTGCATTTAAGCAAAATGGTTTAAAATCTTTGTAATATTTAAGCATTAATTCAGTATTTGAAGCAACAAAAGAAACAAACACAAAATTGCTGTAGTCAAAACAAACTCAAAATGTAACTAGATGCCATAAAGTTGTTCACTGGGCTACCTGTTTTTCGAATAGTTTGGTGTACTTCACTTCCTGTGTGATTGTCTACATATATATATAATATAGTATCACTGCTGACTCAAAGTATCAAATTGATTCATTGATCGGATATGTATACTGCTTCAGCCAGTGAGACATGCAAAGAGTTTCTCCGAGCAAGTTTTGCTGTCCTGAAATTGATTCACTAGACAGACTGATTTTCTTTTTGCCTGTTAAATTAAATCCTATCAAACAAAGAAAGGCTATCTATCCCAAATTTTAACCTTAAGTGTGTGGAATGTAATTAATTAAAACAAAATCTCAGGGGCATTTTTATTTTATTTTCATCAATACATCAAACCTTATCTGGGCTTATCACAAGTAGTCCAGTAATGAGGAGAATTTTTTATTTTAAAAATTTTTTAAAACTCAATGTAAACATTTAGAAACAAACACTGTTTTAAAGGCTTGAATGTATGGTTAATATATAATACATAGTTCAATACTATTTGTTATTGCTATTATTATCTTTATTGTTTTTATTATTAAGGCTTGCATGATTTTACAGTTTTTTAGTCTAACAGATACATGGAAATATGCAAATACAAGCTGTTTAAAGGGTTGAAATATTAATTTTAGTTATTTAGTCTGAAGAAGGAGTTTTCATCAGAAATAAAAAATCAAGCTGGAACAGAACAATATTAATTACAACCAATATAAATTCTATAGTCTGACTTCAACTTTCATGCATTGGGGTACTCCCTCTATACAGTATGTATGATTTGGGTTTTTGAGTCAAAATCTGTATTTTGGTATTTTTTAGGAATATTCTGCAAAAGTTCAAGGTCATTTTAGAAAAATGGTATTTTTAGGAAAGGTAAAACAAAAAGGAGCATGTTTTTTTACAGATTTCCTCTGCCCAATTTCAAAACTGAGGTATTCTTTAGGGTCCAAATTTTTTACAACTAGATATTTTTTTCACAGTTCCTGATGAGCATTACCCCAAAGTAACCCCCTCCCCTGCTCAAGGATTAAGCCATTAACAAGATAGGTTAACAATACCTGACATCCGCTTTTCCAAGCACTTTAATATCTTTACATGATGCCTTGATTTCTTCAGTTGTTAAAGGGTGAGCAAGAATTTTTTGATCACTAAAATCAATCTGCAATTTGAAAGAATGAACATTTTCCTGTGAGCAATGCTCAAAATGTTCAGTTAAATGTTGCTATTAAACGTTCTACATTTAATATAAAAAAACCTGAATTATTGTTGAAAACTAGAGACATACCAAAGGTAAGGAAAAACAAAAGAAAGGGAAGAAAAGGCAGCAGTTTATATAAAAAGAAGAGTAAATAGATATGTAGGTAGGAAGGGAGACAATTTGGTGAGTAGGTTGGCAGGTAGGAAAGTAGGTAGACAAGTGGGTCAGTCAGTAGGTAGGTAAAAAGATAGGTTAAGACTAGACAGGTTGGTACTGGTAGGTAGATAGATAGGAGGGTTTGTAGGTGGATGAGTAGATAGGAGGGTAGGAAGGTAGGTAAGTGAGTCAATAGGTGAAGAGGTAGGTGGGTGGGTAGGTAAAAAAGTGGGTGGGTAGATAAGAGGGTAGGTAGGTTGGTGGGTAGGTAAGTGAGTAGGTAGGTGAAGAGGCAGGTGGGTGGGTAGGTAAGTGAGTAGGTAGGTGAATAGGTAGGTGGGTGGGTAGGTAAAAAGGTGGGTGGGTAGATAAGAGGGTAGGTAGGTAGGTAGGTAAGTGAGTAGGTTGGTGAAGAGGTAGGTGGGTGGATAGGTAGAAAGGTGGGTGGGTAGGTAAGAGGGTAGGTAGGTAGCTTTGTGGGTGGGAAGGTAAGTAGGTGGGTAGGTAGGTAGGTGAGTAGGTGAGTACGTAGGTAGAGTGTGGGTAGATAAGAGGGTAGGTAGGTAGGTGGATGGGTAGGTAGGTTGATTTGTGGGTAGGAAGGTAGGCAGGTAGGTAGGTAGAAGGGGAGGTAGGTGGGTGGGTAGGTAGGTAGGTGAGTAGATAGAAGGGTGGGTATGAAGGAAGGTGGATAGGTAGGAGGGAAAGTAGGTAGGTGGGTGTTGTGTTTGAGCTAGGAGAAAAAGAAATGTATGGAAAGTATGGAAACTAAGAAATAGCATGGAAGAAATGCAACAAAAAAAGGAAAAAAAATTGGAAGGAAAACCTAACAAATTCACATGTATATTATACTTACACTATTCACACTACTCAGAAATTCCAGTGGATCTTCACTATTTATGAAATCCATTACAGCAGCTGACTTGTGAAGCGTATAGTTTCCCTCTTCATACCCCTCAGCACGTTTCTTTTTCTGCCAAATAATGACCACTCATTATAGCAACTTAACAAGAACTGTACAGTATGTTACACACACATGTATTTATTTAATACCTAATTTAAGTAAGCCAATTCCTTGATCAACCTGAAAAAACTACATTTACACCCTCTAAGATTTCGAAAAAAGATACCTAGCTATTAACAAACAATTGCATCATGTTTTATTTCTAATAAAAACATAAAATATGAAACTAACTCATACAGTTATTGATCTACTTCTTAAGGTTCAACAGAGCAAAAATGCCTGCCTAGAAAGCTTATTTATCACTTACTGCACATACAGTGGTTTGTAAAATAAAAAAGTGCAGTAATTGTACCTCTGGTTGTAAAATGCTTGGCTTCTTTTTACCCTCAGGTTGAACTTCTTTGAATATGTGTTTCCAGTCCAGCATCTTTGGGTCTATTTTGTCTGGTGCAATGTATCCCTGGGGGGTATATGACAGGCAGAAGCATTAACCTGACTGCTTCTAAGAATTAATTATTTACAGTCTGGATGTTACATGTATTTTTGACATACATGCAAGTCTTAGCCAGGACTACAAAATAGTCTAAAGTAATATTTGATATGAATGGATTTTGCTAAAATTCTTAATGCTCTAAACTGAAGCATTTATTATATAATGGTTTTTCTCACACTTTTGATAACCAGTGAAAAATTCTTAACGGTTTTTTGAATGCAATCAGCGCTTTCCCAAACCATTCCTAACAATTACTGAATGGGTCCTGAATGCTTTAACGGCTAAACTGTTTTTGTCTGTTTTCCTGTGTGATGCCATATGTTTTTACCAGTAAGTTGAAACTTATCTGCAACAATTATACCATTTTATTCATCGTAAATATTTATGTAATACCAAGATCCAAGTTAGTTCAGTTTAAAAAAGGGGAAAATACAGTTAGTAGACACTCAGACTCGAACCTTATTCATGAATGGCGTCAATTTTGATATCATTTTTGCACCTTAAAAAAACTAGCCATACTAGCATTAATATTTTTCTTGAGTTAAATTTCAAAAGAATATATTACCCAAAATGAGGTAAGTGGTACTTGTTTGAACAAAGACGATGTAATCGCTGCCATTTATGAATACTTAGATTCACTCTATGTTTCACCTAATAATTTAATAATTAATGTTACTAATAAAAAATTATTTCCATATAAACAAAAGATTTAATTTAGTGCTAATGGAAAAATGGAAAAAAATGAGTTGGACAATTAAACAAAAAACTCAGTTTCTTTAATTTACAACTTGAACTAAATTACTCTTCCAAAGCTTTTTTAAAAAGTTCTGTAACTAATATTTAGGTTCCTGCAATTCATACCTGACAAACAACAAAAATTTCTGCAGATTCATTTCTGGAGGCCTGTAAAAACACAGCAAAACTATATTAGTTTAGTGAAAGTATAATAATGATAGAAACAGAAAGTCTCTGAAAAAGTAGAAAACTGACCTATTTATTGCCTGCCTACCAGCTTTACATGTGTTTATAATACAATCTTTCTGTCTGTTTTGACTGCACAACTTGTAAATTGTTATACAACAAGCAATTTAATGTCAGTTATACCTGAGGTTTTGTAGAATGCACTTTTTTGAAAAGCTGCTGAAAGACCCAAAGCAAGGGTTGATAGTCTTTTGATCGGAAAACCTAAAAAATTTATATAAAAAATACATAATTATAACCTTTAATACTGCATGATTAACAATTAAACCATCATTCCATTTGAATCAAAGGAAACGCATAGTTCTAGCGGTACCTTAGAGGAAGGAAAAGTAAGAGAGGGAATAAAATAACAGAAATAATAACAATAACAAAAACAACTATAAAAAGAGGACATTGAGAAGAAGAAGAAAAAAAAAGAAGTTCTAAGAAGACTAAGAAGAAAAAGAAAAGAAAAGAAGTGAGGGATCTTCACATCTAATGATGGCAAGAGTGGGGAAAAATTACTAATAAAATTTCTATTGTTACAGCTCTGTGCATACCCAAATACCAAGCACTTGATGCACTATGCACTGATCAAACATCCTCATGTAAAACTTTACTTGTTGATTATATATATAATATTATAATGTGTAGTTTTCAATTTATTTCTATTTTAACTACAATTTACTAACAGCTACTCCTCTCAAACATAATAATTGTTGGTTCATAAATAAATAAATTCAAATTTGACAATACCTTAGTAACAAACCATCCACCCTCTCTCAAGAACTCACATGCAAGTCTCAAAGCAGACAGGGTCAGGTGTGCTTGAAGTAAAAAAAATTATTTGAAACATTGGAAACAAATAATTATAGTTAACTTGTATGTATGACTCAAGCTAATTCTAACTATCAGCGTTAATTTTTGTATGCTACTACACCCTCTTGTTAACAACTCATTATAAAGTTCCTATTGATTATTTAAATAATTATATATTTATAAATACAGAAGCATCACTATCAGGATACATGGTTATACAAATATAAAATATTTAAAAAAAACGTTCTTTGATAAAAGTTTTTTTTTAAAACACAAGCTTTCAGCAACCAATGAAAAAAAGGAACAGGATGGGCTGCTGAAAGCTTGTGTTTTTAAAAAAACGTTTATCACAGATCGATTATCTTTAAAAAATAATTTATATTTGTATATTAATTATATATTTACTCAATAATTGTTAGCTGGAAGGTGCAAGCATTTCATTCAGTCAGGAAAAAATGGTTGAAGGACTTTTTTTGCCAGGGCATTGTATTTTTCTTCATCTCAAACCATCAACAACATAACTACAAATTACTGGGTGTGCTAAGCCAGTTGGGATTTTTTTAGGTAAACCAATTCTGAAGTTTGGATCTTTTTTGGTATAAAATATGAACCTCTTTTAACCCCCC
>JAOBAT010002983.1:0-10848 GCA_026413305.1 Hydrozoanthus tunicans
GTAGTAGTAGTAGTAGTAGTAGTAGTAGTAGTAGTAGTAGTAGTAGTAGTAGTTGTTGTTGTTGTTGTTGTTGTTGTTGTTGTTGTTGTTGTAGCCGTACGCCTAGTATTTATCGCAACTAACTCGGTTCCTTTTGTTTCAGTTCACAAGTACAATTATGAAGTAAGTCAACATGCAAACAAATATGTAGATATCAAACCACGATGTCCGTTATATTTGTATTACGATCACAATAACATATTGCAAGCAGAATTTCAAACGAATGACAACTTTGTGACCAAAGTTGCTTCAATTGAAACTATAAGAAAATTGAATTTATGCAATTTTCTTAAATTTTCAAAGATCCTTAGCCTACAGCACTGAAACACGAGTGCTGGGAATTGTTATATTTTGTCTCACTTGCTGTCTTGTATCGTCAGTCCTGTAACAGTTTGTCTTGCATTAACTGCTTCTTTGTGTCGATTTTGTTTTCATAAAAAATGTTTTGACTCAGCAAGTATTGTGTTCCTAACAAGTACCTCTCGACCGTTTTCTATGATTGTTGTGTTTGTTTCGTCACCTCCATGCTTTGTGCTTTTCGTGTCACGTGTTCGTGCAGTGGTTTTTGGTTATTGGTTTGTTTGGAGGTGTTTTTCTTTGTGTTACTGTCGTTGTTTGTTTGCCGTGTTGTGTGACGTATTGTTGTATATTATACGTTGTGCTTTGTTCGTTCGGTGTTGGTTTGGTTTGAAGATTTCATTCACAGAACAAGATTCTCGAGGAAACGGAAGGAACGCTAGGGAAACGCTGCCTAACTTCAAAAGTAAGTCGTCTTTTAATTTTTTTAGATAAATTTCTGGAATTTGGAATCTTATTACGATTAACCTTTTGTTTTGGTCAAAACGTAAAGTAATAAGATTCTAAAATTAATTCAAAATCGTGCTGTGCTATTTTCTTTTGTACTTCTCAAACTACTAAGCAATATATAAAAAGAAAAGCAGTCATGCTGCTACAATTAAAACCTGTGGTTTTGGTCAAAACGTCAAGTAATAAGATTCCAAATTTAGTTTGAAATCGTGCTGTGCTATTTTCTTTCGTACTTCTAAAACTACTAAGCAATATACAAAAAGAAAGCAGTCAGGCTGCCAATGCTGTCCGTTGTTTAACTAATAAAGCTTATCTTATTCTCACACAGTCTGAGAAGCAATACTTTAACTAGAATTATTAAATTTTCAATCTCGAATATTGCGATTCGCGCGTTCTGATTGGTTCATTCAATCTCGGTTATCAGCTCATATTCGGAGTTCACCAAATATGGAAACTGACTGTAGTGTTTGCAAAGCCAAACAATAGGTTCTGAATAAAATTTAGCTGTTATTTCTAAGTATGGAAGAGTTTAGAAAACTAATTAAATTTAGTAGCGCCTCTTTGGCTATTTACCATCTCATATCCAACGCGCGCTCTTGGAATAATTGTTAAATACTTCAAAAACGAGTACGAGTGTTTGAATTAGGGTTACAAACACCGAGAAACTATTAATGCACGAGGCCGCATTTATTGTTTCGAGGTATTTGGAATCCCCATTCAAACACGAAGTACGAGTTTGAAACAACTTCTCGATCGATTAAAATAGACGTGAAAATAGCCAAAATAGGTTCTGAATAAAATTAGCTGTTATTTTTAAGTATGGAAGAGTGTAGAAAAACTAATCAAATTTAATCGCGCGCTACGCGCTTCTTTGGCTATTTACCATCTCATATCCTACGCGCGCTCTTGGAATATTTGTTAATTATTTTTGCAACGATAAAGGATTAACTGAGTTTGGCAAACATTTTCACGGGTGTGGCTCTCATCGTTAGTACGTGTGATGCAAACCGTTGGTGGATTTGTAAAAATATGCTCCTTCGATTACGATTCTTTAACCATACTTTAAATAACTGAGAACAATGTTTTAAAAGGTTGTTCTTTACTTAAAGAATAGTTTTGTTTTTAATGCAGATACCGGTTGCTTTCCAACCGCAAACATCTAATAACGAGGTCAGTGACTCCAAACTATTTTAATGTTTAAATTGGTTTCGAGCGTGCTTGCACGTAACAGGAACTCATCACAGGTCCCGACAAAGTAATCCCCAAAACAAAGTTCCGAAAAAACAACACAAACACATATAAATCTGAATAAAAATAACGTTGCTGCTGTCGATTTAGTTTGGATGAGTTCGTGGAAAAAGATAAGAATAACAAATAAAAAGCATTCAACGACAAATATCTTGTGAAGAAATGACCATCGAGAGTTCCAAAGAAACGCCAGGTTCCTTGAAACCCGATTTACAGGGCAAACCCAGGGTTAATTGTTTAATTGGTTAATTTCCTGTTTCTTGTCTTCTGGAGTTTGCTTTTGGCTGAAGTTTTTTGGTTGACCTGTTTGTTCTATTGGTAAATCTGATCAGCATTCCGTAAGCATATAAACAAAGCTTAGCCTTATACAGACCCCAGTCTCCGCTCGGACAATCTAACGGCTACAGTATTACTAATCGGCGGGAAAAATAGAAAAAGCGACAACTATTCGTGCCGTCGCTCGCGTGCTCAGTCTTGATTCTATCAGAGCATTTTGGTAGGTACGGCCGCCCGGTCTGAAAATGCCTTGACTTCATGCGGCCGTGGTCGCTTGGTGACTATTATCAATCAACGATACGTTTTTAGACGTCGGTGTGATAAAACATTTTTTACTTCTTAAATGTGGCAGGGCAGTGAATGACTAAGATGACAAACGTGACCCGACCAGCATGTCAAACCCACTCCTTAATCCCTGATAACTATAGCAGCTAGCTATACGTAGACTAACCTAAGCTTTACTTCATTATAACAACTAGCCCGAGAAAAAAAAAACAAGTTTTAACAGATCACGTTTTGACATTATTTCAAGTCATAGTCACGTTGAAAATAATTTACAAGTGCAGTCAGTACTATATTGTGGAAATTATAGCAATGTTATTGTGAAAATCACTGACTCGAGTGAACACTGGTCGAGGTTGCAATTCCTCGAGGCTTAATACAAAAAGAATTCTAATCCAACAATAAACGAAGGCCTAAAAGCCTCTAGAGACCTAGATTTATTCTGAGACGCAAATATAAATACTGACTGCGCTTAATGTTAATAATTTTCAACATGACTATGACTTGAAATAAAGTCGAAATATTGTTGTACAAGTCTTGGTCCAAAACTTAGATCTATTGAACGATGTTTTCTTTTCCCTGGCTAGTTGTTACAATGATGTATTAAAAACTGTCAGATCAACAGGCTTAAGCTTTACTTATGTAGAAACTATTGTCTGAATTTTGTTTTAACCAAGGGCTAAGTTAATCGGCGTGATGAGGAACCGGGCCGAATTGGAAAGCGCTATAGGTTTCGCTACAGCACTTCATTCGGCGGTAGTAAAAGCTCTCCCGCGTGTAAAGTGACGTCATCTGAGCTAATTAGGTTTAATTAATCACTGCTTACATGGGCGCTGGATGAGGAGTAGAATCGGAGTATCAAATATCAATTGACAAGAATTAAGCAGAACGAAATATTTGGTAAAAAAAAGTAAAGCGTATGGATAACATTTCATATTTCGAAAAGGAAAAGAATCTGGTAGGGAATAGGAACATTTTTAAAAGTTAAAACTAGAGCTAACAAAAAAAAACAAACTAGTTTTTATGCCTTAAATTGAAGGGCAGTAAAGTAGCTCTACGAATCTACCTTGGCAGTTTTGTACTAACGGAGTCTCAAAAAAGGGGAACTCTATACGACTTTAGGTTCTGTTTAAGCTCTTTTGCGCATGCGTACGAGTCAATTGCTAAACTGTAGACTCGAGATTGTGACCCCGCGATATTGATTTCGTTCGAATTTCGTGTTCCCAGAAAACAACAGTGTGATCAGAAGGCTGCATTTTAAAAGCAAAGAAACAGGATCAAAAAGCAAGAGCTTCGACCAAGCTAAAAGGGAAAGCAACTGTCACCGACAGGTTCGTAGTTAAAGCCATAGTTAACGTAGGCAAGAAGGTGCAGAAAGGAATGACACTCACAAAAACCATTTCCTTTGAAGATTTTGCTCTTTTTGTCACTCATACTTTCAAGTAACAACCTATGAACGATGAATAACCCACAAAAGTTTCTCTCCTTAAGCTTTCTTTACCTTACATTTTCAAAGCGTAATTCCGCGAGAGACGAAAACAACGGCAGGAGGGAATATGATACTGTATAACAAAAGATTCCATTTTGATTACACGCTCCAAACTTTAGATAAACAATCGTTATCAGACTGGGATTTGCCCCGAAAGGCCAAAACAAGCTAAAAACAATTAACAGGCTGAAAGTTTGGTCAGACAAACTAATTAAAAATATTTTGTTTGTGCCTTGTGCACAATATGAGATGTGCATGTAGGTTCGTAAGAATATTTCTTGCCGCTCTTTTCAGTTGAAAACGGTAAAAACATTTGACTTTTCCTATGCCCCCATCAGCTGGGTCACAGCGGTAGCACACTCTTATCGTTCGCAGTATTGACAGATTCAAGTTTTTATCATATACTGGCTGGATCGATGAAACAATAACAAACACGTATTTTTTTTATCACCTTTTTATTGCTTCCAGGCAGCTAATCCACTGTTAAGAAATATCAGAAAATAAGACTAGTTTCAGAACAATTTGAGATTGAAATCGCCAAAAAGGTTAAGAACAGCCTAGCCTCGGCCGAAAGTACTGGAACTAGCGTGTAACTCAAAATATCCCTCAATTTATATTAACACTGAAATCCTTTTAACTAAAGCTCACGAGACAAATCACATGTATAGTTTTTACCGTCCTTTATGATATTATAGTTTATAAAAAAAAAAACAATAGTTTTTACAGATCGTTTAAACTTACAATAAAAGTCACTACGAGAAGCCATTCCATACGGGGGTGGAAGCGGAATCTTTTCAGGATTCCCAGGTATTTTTCGACCAATGATTTATGATTCATTTATAGAGTTTCTCCAAGATTCGTGAGACAAAAATTCAAGATTTATATACTTTTTGTCCATGATTCATGATTCTCATGTAGCCTGCGAGATAATGTGATTCATGATTCCTTCACTTTTTTAGCCGTGATTCCACTTTCACCCCCGAATTCCATTTTTTAGCGGATGACTCGAACCAAAATATTTCGGCTGTCATCCCACAGCCATCTTCAGAAAATCCTATCTATGTACAATGATTGAATTTTAGCTAATAGTGTTAAGCCGGAATTCCTTAATAAGGGAAACATTTAGAGTTTTCTTTAAGATGCTCTCAACAAATGGACTTTAAATCCCTTTTTCAAGTACATATACATATCGTTAATAACCTTTTGCAGAAGTAACTAAATACATCGACACAAGAAGGTTTTTAACTCAAAAGGTTAAAACAAAAAATTGGTTAATTAAAAACAGTGGCACTTTCGGAAGTTGTTCTTGACAGATATGCTGTTCAGCAAAATTAGAAAGTAACTGAAAAATTAAAGCGACTTTTTTCGCGTGGCGACTTTAATCAAAAAATGTATTGCCCAATTAAAACTTATCAGTTACAGATGAGATATATGACGTCTTTGATTTAATTATAGGGTGATTTTGTTTATTGAAACTTATTTAGGCAATCGGGAGACGAATGCAGTTCGTGTTCACAGGATGTCAAACCGGATTGTATGTGGTTTGTGCAAATATCAAATTTAAATTGTTCCTGTCTGCTTCCTTCATGTTTTAATTTATTTTCTCGGAAGTTCGTGACAGTTTAACTAAAAACAATTTTTGCTATCATCGCTTTACATTAAGGCGGTTACTTGAGACTGACAGGAAAGTTTCAAACCTTTTAAACGTGAGTTCTTAATAACCAACTTTGACCATATAATGGTTTTAATGATATATGACAAAGTGGTTTGATGGATATGAAGGGATTGTGTTGATTGCCACAAAAAAGTAAACAAGCGACTACAAATTTGTGTTCCCTCCCGAAGCGCATCCAAACCAGGGTTTATCTACATTAAGAAGTAATATGCGATGGTTATAAACAAATTTAGTATAATCAAACACGGCCGCGCTATTTTTCGAACACGAAGGGACATTGAGTGGTAAGTCTTAAGTTTGACTTTTCTTTCTGCAAGCAGCTGCATTTTGCATTAACCACACGCTTATGTATAAGGACCAGTAAAATAATTAATTTGGCCAAGGCTGTTTGTTTTTAAGTTGTTCATAATTTGAGGCTCAGTTGTTCTTAAGTTGTTCTGTTTAGATTATTCTTTTGTTACGAACACTATTACAAAGTTAATATTATTTCGACACCATAGACCTGTTTATAATTGCCGTGTATATACATACACTACACTCTAACACGGTCATATTGGCGTGTGGCACACGTACAGTCTTGAGTTTCTTGGCTCTGTCGTTTCTAACTGCATAAAGAGCTACATGTTTTTAGTAAAATCTTAAATTACAGTCACATTTGCATCAGAAGCCAAGCCTCACTGAATTGTTCTTAGCTTTTATCAATTTTAAAAGAAAAACTGAAGCCTCGTTCTTAGTACAAAGTTTTTTCTTATAAAAAAAAAAAAACCTGAATTAAGACAGAGTTTTGGTGACTAAAAACGTGAAAAGTTTGACTACAATGGTATAACTTTCTTCAAAGCTTGAATATCGTGAGTATGAGTTTTAGACGACGTTTTCATGTGGTATTCAAGTTATATAATTAAACGTGTCACGGTTCAAACAACGCGACATTGAATGGTCAGTGTTGAATCATCGCTGTAGTACTTGCAAAGTTTGTTTTCGTTTAAACTTCGCTTAGATTAACACTTATCAACATCTATGAACTTTCTTTCAGAGAAATCAGCTCTGCGGGGCTAATTCTGCCAACATCTAAAAATTTTTGTGTTATACTTGTTTTTTAACAAGTTAATCCCTCACGTTATTAACTTCGGCCCTTTGAAAGATTCCATGCTCCAAGCTTTTGCCCCTAGAAAAAACATTTCTGCATGTACAAACAAGTTCTTCTTTTAGTATCAATGATGAACTTGTAATCCTATAAATTAATATGAACTCTTTTTCGCCGACAATTCAAACTAATAACCTTAATTTCACTAAATTATTTTTGTTCTTTCTGGACTTGTACGTAAATGGCCTCGAAAAACCGTCGAAATTGCAGAATGTCTCTTTTTCTTAGCGTTGGTATATTACAAGTCTTGTCTTTACTACTAATAACATTAGATCTGACATAATGCGCGCCCTCGTTGGTCAAAGACAAAAGCAAAAGGGTGTTTTATTGTTTTTGGGCATAATTTTGTTATCTCTTAACTATAACTTTGTTAAAACATTTTCCATGGGGAGTTTGCGATTCAAATCGCTGCGAAGTAGCAAAATGATTTGAAGACGTGGTTTATAAAGAAGAAGCGGAAACAATGGAGACGTCGCGCTTTGTCGAACTGTAATATTCATCGATCTGTGAGCTTTGCATGTCGTTCAACTCGTAGCGCGTGCCGAATCTATACGGCTCGTGTTTTCTACATTTCTCTCGTATTGTGAAATGCCCGTTGTGTTTTATCACAGTCTTAAACACGGCTCAAGCTTCTTTAATTGAAAACATAATACGGCTTTGTTGCACTAAAGCTTTAATAGAAAACGCAACTCGTATATCACGATAAATTATTCTTTGATGTGTCTTTTCTGTCACCAAAAACTAATTTTGAGACTATCAACAACCCATTCAAGTCTGCTTTTCTAACCAAAAATGGCCAAAACTGCAAGAAATTTGAAACACCCATCATTTTTGCCATAACCGTCTTACGGATTCAAACAAACTGATAAAAGGAAAATGTTAGAATATTGTACCAAGTCTTCCCTCCGCATGCACAAAAACCTCCTAAAAATATAGGAACGATTCATTTTGAAAAAAAAATTCAGGTAATGGAGAAGTTAATACTACTCTTGAAAGTACCGCCCAAACGAGTGGAACAGCTTTTTAATCAGCTTAAAGAGCTACTGTGAATGAAACAAGAATTAAACGGTTTCACAGCCCTCTCGATAAAAATGGCTGGCTGGCAGAAGTATGTTCGGACCGGTACCGTATAGAAAAAAATTATTGTTAGTTGAAAGTATCAACTGAATGTCCGAACTTTCTAATGTCCTTGCCGTTTCTAATCTGAGGTTTATTTGTTCCTGCAAGCTTTAAGAATGTCAAATCCATGCACTGTAGGCCAAACACGACAGTAATGGCAAAACGTAGGGACGGCCAGACAGAAAACAAAAAGGCTAGCGTTTAAAAATGGTTTGTTCGCCATTAAACTTACGTTTTTTTGTATTTAGAACAAGAGCGAGTTTCAAAACTTCCCAAAACTTTAAAGAATCAAGGCTCAGTAAGTTTCCAATTAATATTACTCATATTAAGGTCTCTTAATCTGACTGATTTGCGTTTTCTTCCCCCTAAATTTTACAGAGGGATTTAGCTATGCTGTAACCAGGAAGATCTGTGAAAGAAGAAGCAGACTTGCTTGTCATTAACCGTGCTGACATGAATACTACAGAGACAAAGTTTAAAAACAGCAGTGGCCCAGCACTAGGTAAATATTAATTAGCTAATACTGGAAAATGAACTTCCCTTGCGTTGTTTTCAATTCATTTGTAAAACATGAGGTTGTACACGTAGATTGACTGTAATTCAATACTCGGTTATCATGCAAATCATGCAGTTCAGTTACTGTATGTATTTTACAGCACTGCTTAAATGTTGGCAAATGATGGGTAGTTTTTTTTCGAGGACCCTGATTTTGGATTTTTTCCTGCAATGGAAGATTGTTTGTTTTTAGGGAAAAAAACTCATCAGGCAAATGTTAAGATGGTTGCGTAGAAGGCCAATTCGTTGATAGGACAAAAAGTTAAAAAATTTCCCGGGCGCCATGTAGGACCTGTGTGGGAGGAGCCATTTTGTGATTACCGAACGTGCTCGGTATTTTTATTTTGATTGACAAGAAATGAGCCAATCAGAATTTTCCGTCCGCTAGTGGAAGGAATCGTACGAAAAGCTTAGTTATCCCACAGACGGCTTTTCGCCTCCCCCCTTTACCTACCCCTATCCAACCAAACCTTTTTTTTTGCCCCAGCCGCCTCTTGCACTCGCCGCCCTGATACCAGGCTAAGTTTGGGAGTTATGCCCACTTTACTGGGCTACCTGTGGGAGAATTTGGTCTGTTTTTCCGTCGTCATCGTCGGAGAAAAAAAATTTCAATCACACAACTCCTTTCTGTGCCAGCTTGGGCACTGTTTTGGACTCATGAGGTCCATTTCTAGCTCGATTGTTACAAGTAAGGGAAAGAATGAAACTTGAAACAATAAAAGCATTTTATTTTGTCTCTCATAAAGACCGCCGTAGTTGAATAGGTTAGTTTAGAACCCAGGCTACTGGAGCAAAAGGTAGTCCAGTGAACGCTTTTAGAGAGTCTAGTTTTTTCTCGCCTCTGGATCGTTAAACTCTTTTTTCTTTTCGCTTACTTTGGTTATCAAGGTTTTCATTGTTCTATAATGTTTGTCCCTAAGTAAGGATTGCGATACTTTGTTAAGTAGAGGGAAGCTTTTAAGAGGAGGTTGGATGTTTTAGTTACCTCACATATACACCAGAGAAAGCATGTGTCCATTTACTAGGCTGCAACCAACTTTTACTTATGTTGAATATACTAAAGCTGAGAGGTAGCTGGAGACATAGCGTCGGGTTACTGATCTAACGCGAAACACGTATACAACCCAAAACGCGTACATTAAGGGAAGAACTCAAAACAATTTTTAAGGAACCCAATTTTGTCGGGGGAGATGGTGGGTGGCGGCACATACCCCTACCCCACCCCTCCCCACTTTTTCAGAGCTCATTTTCTCAAAACCTGATTTAGGGGTATTGGTTTTTATTGTACTATGGACTCCTCTCTCCACAAAGAAGGCTTTGGTGCAAGCACTTTATCAATATCTAATTTATTGAACGTGACATTTGCTCTTGAAAAAAGGTGGTGGGTGGCGGGACATAATACCCCACCCCCTAAATTGGGTTCCCTAGGAAGTACCATTGTTCTGACCTTTTCCCTAATACAAACCTTTTGCTTTGGGATACGAAGAAGGGGAAAATATGTTGTTGTTGGTACTGCTGTCCTAGTCCTTTCTCGAGCCAAATGGGGATTCTCGCCAGTTTCCGTAGTGCTAAGCAGACGCGAGTCTTCGAGTCCCCCCTAGACAATCCATAACAGGCTAGCCCCGAGCAGAAGTTCTCATTAAAAATCGCCGAGTCGACTGGAACAAGTTGGATGAAGTGTCTTGCTCAAGGGCACAACGCAGTGATCTGACCGGTGGCTCAAACTAACAAGATTAGGATTACAAGTTAAGCATTCTATTTTCTCGGCCACTGCACCGCTACTATTTTATTTAATGCTAAACAATTGCCTTACATCAACCCGCAACCCGAGCGATAAAATTGTTTCTTAAACATTTTTGACAAACAGAGTAATGATATGTAGTACAATTCTTCCAACAGGCCGACCACCCATCGATTTGACAACTCAAGTTGTCATGACAATAGCCTATGTGGTGGCTTTCCTTGTTGGTTTCCTTGGCAACAGTCTGGGGATTTACATCGTGAAGAAAAGAACAGCACCTGGAAAACATGTTTTTTACTTTCTCATTATTAACTTAGCATGTGCGGATCTGCTGGCCATTCTATTCGCCATGCCATACAACACTGCCTTCCTTTATATTCAATATCAATGGTTCGATGGGGTGCTTGGCCAAATAACCTGTAAAGTCATCAACTACGTTTTCGGTGTCTCTATCAGTGCTTCCATTCTCACCA
>JAOBAT010002994.1:0-10848 GCA_026413305.1 Hydrozoanthus tunicans
CCTGACTTGACATGCCTTGACTTGACTTGTCTTGACATGGCTTGACATGCCTGACTTGACTTGACTTGTTATGCCTTGCCTTGACTTAACATGCCTTGACTTGACATGCCTTAACTTGACTTGCCTTGACATGGCTTGACATGCCTGACTTGACTTGACTTGTTATGCCTTGTCATGACTTAACATGCCTTGTCTTGACATGCCTTGACTTGACATGCCTTGACTTGAGATGCCTTGACTTGACACGCCTTGACTGGACAAGCCTTGCCTCGACATGCCTTGACTTGACATGCCTTGACTTGAAATGCCTTGACTTGACACGCTTTGTCTCGACTTGGCATGCACTGACTTGCCTTGCCTTAACATGCCTTGTCTCGACATGCCTTGTATTTTGTTGGAAAATCTAAACATTATTTTATAAGTTATATATACTTTTATAGTTTATAAGAAGTTTCCTTAGAGAAGAAATTACTGCTTAAGTTTCGCTTGACCCAGGGTTAAAGGTAACCAGGCCTTAACAACCTAGCCCAGGGTTTCAATTAGAGGATGGTGTTTATTAGAGAGAGGGTAGACTTTGAATTATACAAATCATCCCCATTTTGCGACTCCAAGATTGTAAACATGATAAGTTTGATATATTCATTTGAATATACCATCAATTTTAGCTTCGTCTAGTGTTTCCTCAACCGTCCTGGCTCTCTCTGTTGGTCTCGGAGCTGTTGCCGTGATTTGTTTGGTGGCAATAATACGCATGCGCCGTACAATCCACAATCTAGATGACGAAAGCAAGGACGAACAACCTGCAGAAGCCGAGAATGTTTAACGACATTGAAACCTACATCGAACTGCTGAGAAGATTGTTTTAGAAATATTTGCTCTTCAAATTAAACGCTTTCATAAATTATAAACATAGCGCAAGTAACTATAATAGCTAGTATTTCTGTTCGGTTATAGTCTAGAACATTTAAAATCGAAAAAAGGGCAGTGCGTAAAGTAATAATTCTCTTTAATTAGGTATAATGATAATAGAGCTGTTCTTGAATTTTTGCTAAATTGCTTGTTTGTTTCTGTTCTTTGATTAAGTCCTAGGTTCCTCAAACGTTTTCCATTAATTTATTCAGTGAGCAAACAAACTAGTGTGGCTTTGAGGACACCGATCACTGTTTTTCACAAACCAATACAAGTTTAAATCATGATTTAAAATAAATATCTTTATTCTTTAAAGCTTAATCTTGAATATTCGAAATGAAAACGTTTTTCTTTAAAAATAGGACGAGATAAAGTTATCTCTACTGCTCTTGTAAGCAAACTTGATCGGAATCTTTTCTTTTTAGAGATTCTTAAGAAGAAGGTTGGCGCACTCGGTTGGGCATTCGTTGCAAGAGCTCGGACATGCTAAAAAAAAGAGTTAAATAAACCCGATCGGCCGCAAATTACAGTTTACATAGAATGACGAAACGTCTTGTTCTGCCGTGCATCTGTTTAACACTTTCAAAACAAACACATTGGTGTGTAACAAAAATCGCCTTTGCTGCATGGAAATTTACTATCCGGGTGAAATTAATACGCGAGATCTTTTCCTAACGGAACGGACTACTTCCCTTGAGATTTTGAAATAAATGTTGCCATAAAGGATTTCGATTGTTGAATTTCAAATCACCAAAGCAAAAGATTCTTTTATGGGATCATGACACTGAAAAAGGTGTATAGGCCATTCTTTGCGTTTTTTTTTTAGCAAATTTTCCCGACTGCTTCTTCGCCATCAAGATGTTTCTATAAACGAAAATAATACTAGGCTTTTAAAAAACTATGTTGTTTTTGTAAGTCGTTCCATAAAAAAGTACTCCACTAACTTTTGCAATACAAAACTGCAGTGTCTTCAACGTTTGCGCCAATCTTTATTGCCTCAAAAACGGCATCAATTAAAGTGCTAGAAGTATAGTTCAGAAGCTGTTGCTACAGATATAGTATAAGTGTTAATTCTTGTGAAAAATCATGAAATTTTCGTTTAGGGAATATGAACAGTAAAGTTAATGTGATCTTGTTTAGCTTTAGCTTTTTCGGTATCTCAAAGTAACAGATATACGAGTTAAAGGGAAATGCTGTAAGTTAAGGTGAAGAAGATGTTGTTAATGTAACTATTTTCTGAAATATAATTTGCAAGAAAAATAACAGCACTGTTTCAAATAAAAAATCATTTCGCTATTTTCTCCAACCCTCTGTCCTGGTGCTTGACAGACAAGAAGTTAGTCTTTGAACCAATCCATTAAGTTTAACCCTTTAAGTCCCAGCCTGCCTTTCAACATACTTCTCCTTACATAACTCATTCTTGATAAGTCAATGAGAAAATTGATCAATCAGAGAAAACCGACCAAAGATGAAAAGCAAAATTCTCCTAAACCAATAACAGGAAAAGCACGAGTTTCTAGTTGGGAGAATCTATCAATACGCCATTTTGCGTATTTGGGGCTTAAAGGGTTAGAGTAGTGGTAACGCTTTTTCCCGTTAAGCCTTGGGTAAAGTGCTTTTGTATTCACATGCTTACATCTAATATAGTTCAATAATGTAAGCGCATGGCTTTGTTCTTCAATAAATGTTGCGAGTTTATCAAGTTTGGCATTGACGGTTTTTCACAGTACTCTATCTTTCTCTTTTTGCCAGTTTTCTTTTTCTGTATTTTTTCTTGTTTTGTGTGCTCGCTACGCTTTGAGACTGGAGAACCCTTCTTAGGCGAGTATACATATGTAAGTCAGTTCTTTAAAATATTGGGTAGAAAGATTGCATCCATTTTTCGTTGCTTTTGGTTCTGTTGATAAACTGTGTTGACACTTCGTATTTTGGTGTTTCTAGGCTAAGTCTTTCGTCTGTTATGCATAAATAGGTCCACGGCGCTTTAGGCACTATACCTTATCAGAATTCAAAATTTTTCTTTCACGAGTCTGCACCACGAATCAATGAACGATTTTCTACAGTTTGTCAAAAGCCGGTAAAAACTGCCTCTGTATTTATTTTAGAACATCTTATATTTTCTTTATTACATAGCATCGTGCAGTACTGCATTTTCTTGCGCCGTGTTGCATTGTATTTCATTGTAAAACGATTGTTCCACGTTGTATTTAACTTTATATATTGTCCTGTTATACATTGTATTGTATTTTTATCTTCCTATTATTTATCATACGCCGTTCCATTTTGTATTGCATGTATTGTATTGTTCTGTTATTTATTGCATTGCTTTGTAAACATGATTGAGTAGGCCTAATGCATGTTTACGTCAAACACCCCCAAGCCCCACTTTCTAATCAAGAAAGAGTGAATTTTTTCATAAATCAATTCTTAAAGCGTCCACAAATGAAAATAATTCCTTCTTGAACACGGTTTGCATGTGCAAAATACTCACACCTATTTCTCGAATACAAGGCTTGGGGGTGAAATGGACTAGCTCGACGTCAACATGCAAAAGGCGTATTGTTTATTGTGTTACACGTTACCCTATTTTTGTATTGTACCATGTTGCCTGTATTCCATAAATTGCCCGCCGTTTTTCGTATGTTGTTATAAGGGTCTCTCGTTTAGTCTTTCTATAGGCCTGTTCAGTGACTATTCCAAGAGTTAAGCCAGATGCATACAGCAAAAAGAATTGGTATATACCTAGACCTCCACTAAACAAACCGAGCACTGTGATTGGTTTATTGTTGGTCACGTGCCCCTGATTAAATTCAAATTTGCGCAGTTGCTTTGAAAACAGTTAGTTTGGTTTTCCCTCGAGTCCAGTTTCCTTAACTTCATCTCAGTAAACATTGGGACTCGAGGGAAGACAAAACTATTTTGTTTCCCGAGGAGCTACAGTATATCATTTTCCTCGGGAGTTCGTTAAGAGCCAGGACTGGGAACCCAAAACCTGCCTAATTTGCTTGTGGCTATCTCAGCTGTCCTTTATTGGCTTTTTTTGCTGATTAAGCTTAGGAATTCAGGGTAAATAATGTACGGGTCGCTATCTTTTAAAAATTCCAAATTCCATTGTCATTTTTTCTTGTAAATTCCAAATTGCGGTCTACAAATTCGGTTTTGTGCATTAAATTGTGACGTACAAATTTAACCCATTCAGCCCTAAGGCATTTGTCAACATCTAAATTCTCCTTACAGTAAACAAAAGAAAACAAGCTGGTTAGTACTGAGAATATAAAATTTGATCATCCACCAAAAACTCTGGAAGATGAATTAAGAAATTCTCCCAAACTTCTCATAGGAATACTACGGACTTAAGTTGGGAGAATTTACAAACTCATCTTTCGGCACTCTTAGGGGTTTAAGGGTTAATAGGTCAAACTAAGTGTGCCCCATAAATGCTGTTGCAATTCGCAAATTAGTCTCCGTTCGTGGGGGAGGGGACGGAAGCCACGACGGCTGCGAAGGAGACTGAGTACTAGACTCGACAGAACGGAATTTGTGACACCGAATTTGACCTATTGAAATTGTATGTCACATTAAGTGCACAAAACCAAATTTGTAGACATCTTTAAAGCAAATGGCAATGGGTTGTATACAAAAAAGGAGTTAGTGCACCGAATTTGTACGTCACAATTAATGCACAAAACCGAATTTGTAGTCTGCAATTTGGAACGTACAAGAAAAAACGACAATGGAATTTGATATTTAATATTGAAGGCATTACACGTCATATCTTCTGCGTAACCGTGGGTTAAGCAAGTTGAACGGCGTTATACTTTTTTTTACAAATGCAATAAACTCACCAAAAACACAACGTTCTTTCTAGCAAGGCTTAACACGATTCCTTTATTTCTCCTCTAATACTGAGAGTTTTCATGACAACGACAGCTCTCGTATATTCATTTACTTTAACCTGCTCTCTGATATCCAAAGCTTTGTGTAGAAAAGTGCAGTTAGAAAATGTAGATCTCTTATAAAACAAACGTGTTTTCTAACATGGCTATATAAAAACCTTTTCATTAGGTCAATATTTGTCATGTACCATAACTGGTAACCCACAAGGCCTTTTGCAGTTAGAGATCACGTGATCACACCCACCTTAACCCTTTCAGCCCTAAGGCATTTGTCAACATCTAAATTCTCCTTACAGTAAACAAAAGAAAACAAGCTGGTTAGTGCTGAGAATATGAAGTTTGATCATCCACCAAAAACTCTTGAAGATGAATTAAGAGATTCTCCCAAACTTCTCATAGGAATACTATGCACTTAATTTGGGAGAACTTACAAACTCATCTTTGGGCACTCTTAGGGGTTAAAAGGGTTAAATCAGTCAGCTTTGAAAAAATGATATCCAGAAATTGAAAAAGAAGATTGGCATTAGAAAAATGGCAAAGTTACTTCAAGCATGTCAAAAAGTGTAAGCAACAAAAAAAGGATATTTTCTAAGGACTTGTATGACTGGAGAGCAAGGCAGTAACATTTTCACATGCATTTCCTTTAAAAAATCTAGATTATAAATACGCTGTCATTTTATAAAATTTAACGTTGTAACTTGAAACTTTGCCTTCTAACTACTGTTGTTCAGCTCTTTCCATTTCTAAACAACATTTCGTCATAGTTAACTGATTGGTGTGGTCATGCGACCTCTTGCTGCAAATGATACACTACCACGCTGTATAACATTAAAAGTGTGGTACGTAAAATGGCATGTAAAATCCTGAACCACCTGTTGTGACCCAATATAATACGTAACAGTATATTATATCACAATTCTTAACAACACAGTAAAACACAATGCAATAATAGAGGATATTGCACGGTGGCAAGTTTATCTTCGAGTAGAAAAAAGAGATTTCTCTCGTGAAATTTTATTTCCACGGGGAAATATACATCAAACAGGCCAAGTGGTAGTTTCCTTCTCATATAGATGTGAGTGTTCGCTGGAAAATAAAGTCAAAAATAAAGGAAAAAGCTTAAAATGACGTCAGCGATACCTTCACTAGTGAGATCGTGGAAAGTACATCACTCGTATCTCGGATGTAGGTTCTACGAATGGCGTATTATACTGAAAAAGAACTTAAATCTATAATAAAGCACATAATACTAAACATTAAATACTATACTACCCCCTGTATCAATTTAAAGCGAGTTATAAATAAAATACAGTAGTTACAAAACGTGATTCGGTACAAAAGTATGCAGTACAATATATTTTTTCACATCTTAGATGTAACTTTGATTCAAAGAAACACAGATTTTCAGTAAATTGATAATTGGAAGACTAGTTCTAAATTCTTTTATTTGTAGATTAAAATACAGTTTAAAAACTTACTGCCAGTACAATAAAAAATAATAAAAGGTTCGTGTGTTTAATTTTCGTTTGCCTCTTGTCTTCGCTGAATTCGTTAAACATAGATAAATATCTATAATATATAAAAAGAAACACTCTCTCACAACGTTTGTGAAGAAAAAATTATGTTACAGTGCAATACAAATGTGTTTATATATGAATTATGAATACAATAATTTTACGTGACAATGTTTGCGCATAAAACTCCATTACAAAGTTGATATAACTTTCTTAAATTCTCTATTTTTTTAAAACCGTAATCCTTTAGATTTACAGTCTTGGCGTTCAAGCTTTCTCACTGATTTTTGGTGTTCGAAAAGTCAGCTTGTTGATGATTATTTTTACTTGTGAAGACCTACTCCTATGTCCTCTTAGGACTTCCGGTAATTGATTGTTGCTGCTTCGAATGAATAATCAAATACATGGAGACCACGTGTTATCGATTCCCTTGAAACATAAATACTTTTAAAAGATTGCTTTTAAAACCCGGTTAAAACCTAGCATTCCCTTGCTTATAAAGCAGATCTAGAAACAAGCCCCAAACGTCAAATGTAGATGCAACAAACCTTACGCTTCCTGCTTTTGAAGAACAATTGGTACATAAAAATGTTATTAACTTATTGTGGTAGCTACATGTCTTCAGTTTAAAAAATGATTAAATTTCTTGCAATTAGTCCTTGATACACCAAAATCTTAAATCTGCTTCTTGCCTCTTAATCACAACCTGTTTAACTGAGAAAACGGTTTGAGTTCTCAAACCTGCGATGATCAATTAATATTACTTTTCAAATATCGCCAACTAAGGAGCTAACAAAGTTCTTATCTAGCACAGCATTGTGGTAATATATCAATAGTTCTAAAAGTATAACTTGATACTCTGTAAAATGATCTCAGAAATTCTTTGTAAAAGGATGCTAGTTACCTTAAAACGGTACAGTTACTTAAGATATTACGAGTTGACAGCCAGCCCTTGTCTTTGACTTGAAGAAACATCCTCCTTCTTACTTACATCATCTTCTTTATTTTCCTCATCAGTATCGGGAACCTCCGCAGGTCTTGACTCAAAAGCAGCCTTTTCCTCTTCAGTGGGACAAACAGGCTGGTTAACAGTGTTTTGCTTCTGCGCAATCGCGTTCCCTTCCACCTCCAACTTGTGAGCGTCGTCTCCTACCCTGTTCTTGGGTGTAGCTACCTGAAGAGCTTCCTGTGTGGAAGGACTACCCACACTTCGATGCACGCACTCGTCCTCGTTTTCTGACTCCAGCCCATCAACTTCCCTTTCCAAAATACTTCTCGCAGAGTGGGCATCAGTAACTTCTGAGCCTGTTACGGACCTCTCAAGCGGTTCACTCGAAGCAACACTGGTTTCAGGTAGATTATAACCAGGTTGGGACACAACTGCTTTTTGCAGCTCGGCACACACGTTATCTACTTCAGATATGGAGAGAGTCTCTGATTCCTTAAGCTTGTTATTCAGCATCTGAACTGTGCCGTCAATCTCATCTACATTAAGATCAAGGTCCAGGTTGCTGGCTGTTAGAGAGGCCTCGTCAGATGAGTCGGCCCCGACACCTTCACCCCTCTTTAGCTTGGACATGAGAATTTGCGTTTTTCTGTCTTTACGCTTCTGGTGAATTTCGTCACTGATGGCTTCTAATGACTTGAGACAGCCGGTGTAAGCATCTTTGGCCTGGGTTAGTCCTTTATGGATTGAATCAACTCTCACCTTTTGTTGCTATAAAGCGAATGGTAAATGCAACCAGTTAAAGTGTATCCATCTGACTTGGACGATAATTTTTAAGAAACGTGTTTCACTAGAAAAAAGTTCTAAAAGGTAAAAATGATAAGACAAAAAGAGCTGAGAAAGAAAGAAAAAAAAACAGACTGAAATGCAATACAAAAAGAATGGGGAAAAAGGGGAAGTACCAAGAATTACACGAAAACTCGAAATTACAATCAAAACAGTAAACATTTTCTGGTTTAAAAATGTTTGAGCGATGTTCAAAGCACAAAAGCTTTCGGCTATCACACCATACATTCCTTGATAAGTTAAACGGAGCAATAACAATTGCATACAAAAAGGATAAAACACGTAAACTAAAGACAAAAATTAACAAAATAAAATAATCAACTTAGCTCCTTGCTTAAAAGAATATTGCTTTGTTAAATTGCAAAAGACTTGCAAATATTATTTGAATTTTGTGTTTGTACGGTGTGCCAAGGTTCCAACGTTTCCCTTATTCGAAAAATTCTCTTCATCGCTAAATTGATATGCGTGGTGCAAGTTGATGTTGTGGTTCATTACACCGGTTCCAAACATGTTGCACAAAACTTGATTCCTTTTGTAGGTTCTAATGTTTCGTTAGTGTTCTCTCTTTAACTAAAACTGTACGTACGATAAAATATCTCCCCGTTTCGTCTTTCGGAGTTCTGGCGGCGTTTGATCCTCCACATATAGAAGAAAAGTATGCGCATTCGAATTAACGCCCTCTCTCAAATAAGCGCCCGTTTTAAGGACGTGTTAGAATCGCTGTGAAATCGCGTTTTATTAGAACTGCAGTGATCAATGGCTTAGGTATTACTAATGAGCCTGCAGCTCACACAACACCAAAATGCTTACTGACAGTCGTCAATGATGACAAAATTGAAATGGAGCAAGAGATCAGAGAAACAGTACGGCGCTATAGAACAAGACTGTTGTTGGTCACTAATGGTTTAACCTGAAAAGTATATTAGGCTGTACGGCATGTTAGACTTCATTGTGTGAATACTAGAATCAAGACTTTTACAATGTTTTCGCATAGAACTTGTTTAGCAATCAGTAATTGAACAGTATCGTTATGTCGCACTTTGTTGTGAAATGGAATATAACGAATTTGGTTAAGGGTAAAAGAGCATATGACACGAAATCAGTTTTTCAATTTTCAAAAAATATACTATAAAAAACATTGGTTTGCCAAGTTTGAGAAACAAACGATGAAAGTACACCAAGTTTCCCCTCCAAAAGACCAACAATATGACGTAACAGAACACGTGGTCTCCTCCAGACCATCCACAATTGACTTTAAAACATTTGTAACTAATAGTTTCTATCGAAAATTCTAGCAGTTACGGATGTTTTAAAATCGACTTATCTCTTTTCTTCGTGGCACCTTATTAGATGGACTGAGGCAAGATGCACATTACCTGTTACGTCATTATGTTGATTTTTTGGAGGGGACAATTTAAGCGGGAAAAATAGTTCAAAATTCTACAAGCTGTGTCTTGGCGTACTTTCATCGTGTGTTTCTCAAACTTGGCAAACCAATGTCATTTATAGTATACTTTTTGAAAATTGAAAAACCGATTTTGTGTCATATGCTCTTTAAATGCTTTTGCGACTAAAATAGTAAAAGTCTAATATGCAACGTCCCTCAAATATAATGCCTCTCTTGAATAAGCGCTCCCCCTAAAACGATCAAAAAGTAAATAAGTGTTTATTCCGATAAACACAGTTCCGAAATTGTGTGATCCTGTCGCCGATTTCCCCGAAGATTTAATACATGTTATTTTTAATGGGCAAATCTGTCCAACTCACAAAGGATTTACACAAATCAAGGGCCTATTACAGCCCGTCAGTTCTCATGTTACTTCCAAATCATAATGTTTGTGTAGTCAGCAAACCTTTAAAAACTTTACAACGAGAACTTTTGCCTATAAACCTTAACCTGCTCCACTGAGTCAGAAGTTATAAATTATAAATTATGTTATAAACTCACCCATAAATGTCGATCAAATCCAACTTTCAGCTCAAAGTAAGGTCTGAAGAAGGGTAAGATAATTATTTTTAGTATCTGTAAGATCAGTACAGTAACCTCTCAACAAGACACACAAAAAAAAGTATCAAGGGCAACCTGTCTAGACTCCAATGAGTACATTATCAATGTGTCATGTGAGCCTTATATTATACTGTACTATCTAAGGCTCTCAATACCAAAGTTTACTGTTTTTCTTTGTAAGCAAACCTTTTACATATTGTATTGTACTTATGGAACACATGGAAACACTGCTCTCTTATCTGCCAAATTCTGAGAGGAGGATGATATGCAAATGGCTGAACTGATCACAAGACCAGAGTTTCCTGTTTGCGTAAGAACCAGGTACATACAGCAACTGGGATGAGCAAAGTCCTTTTGGGAGCAAAACATTAACTTAAGCCTTTGGAATCACTCAAACCAGTGCCACTGTGGGCCTCCTTACTTTCAGGCATTTTACCGAGGGGGGAGGGGGAGGGGGGGCTGGTTTCATATTATCCTAAAAGGTATGACGACAAATTTTTCAAGCTTAAGAGAAACATTACAACATTTGCTATATCATTGCAACATTGTAATTAATAAATAGTATTCTCAATTTATGTTTCCAGCCCTTAAATTCTTGTATGAACTTTTATATTTTTTAAAACAAAAAAAAATTTGAGTCAGCCAGAGACTGCAAAAGGTACACAAGAGTATTATTTTTGACCATAAAAAGGTTCCATCGAGAACCCCTACCCACTTTTCCGGGGGGGG
>JAOBAT010003005.1:0-10848 GCA_026413305.1 Hydrozoanthus tunicans
TAATGATAATGATAATGATAATGATAATGATAATGATAATGATAATGATAATGATAATGATAATGATAATGATAATGTTAATGATAATGATAATGAAATGATAACGATGATGATGATGATAATGATAATGAAACTTATATAGCACAGTTGCCAATATAAATTTTCAAATGCACTTTACAAATATACAAAATAAAAGCAATAAAATGTTAATACTTACAATTTTCAAAAAAAAATTAAGCTGTAACAATAATGATACTAGTTAATTAAGCTAATAATAGGCTTTAGAAAATGAAAAATAGCAGACCACTGTTTTGGAAAAGATTGGTTTCTAAGCTGAGTGTGCAAGTGCCCAAAGGATGGTTTGGGGTGAAGGGCAAGAAAAATCTGTTCCGTTCACCCCGTCTTGAATTCCTGTTTTAGAAGAAGCCACTTAATATTAATTATTCATCATGCCCCACTCAGGTTAAGATAGGGTAATAGGGTAGGGAAAATCGCAGAATTTGGTCATAAATAGGGTTAGGGTTTTGGGAAGCGGGCCGCATACCCCTGCATATATTTGGGAGAGTACTGGTATTAAAGATTTTACGTTAAACTTCGTATAAGTAACCATAGTCTTTTTGTCGAAACGAAGCGATATTGTTCACCTAAGGTTCCTCGCGAACAAAGGTTTTGCTCGTTTTGTACACTAAATGAAGTGGAAGACGAAATGCGTTTTCTATTTCGTTGCACAGCCTATTCTGACATGAGAAATACATTCTTGAGCAAGATAGACTACTTTATTGATAGTACTAAACCTAATCTATTTGAAAACATTCTATGTTCACAATGAGAACCAGCGTTATGCTGTTTCATAAAGTTTATCAACAAATGCTTTGAAAAGCGAAAATCCTTACCCCAAGGTACATTAACTCCTACATAGCATTATTTGCAGATGTATTCATCATAGAGATTGTTTTGTTTAGCTTTGTTCTGTTACGCTGTAATACTGTTTTGTTATTATTATTTTTTCTGAGTGCTTTAGCAATTAAGAAATATTTACCATGCTAATAAAGCCGTCATACTACTACTACTACTAGTATGCCCCCCCTTCCCCCCCTGGGCCTCAGGATTGGGAAGCAGCCCCTCCCTCCTGGGCCTCAGGATTGGGGAGCAGCCCCCCCCTGGGCCTCAGGATTGGGAAGCAGCCCCTCCCCCCTGGGCCTCAGGATTGGGAAGCAGCCCCTCCCCCTAAGCCTCAGGATTGGGAAGCAGCCCCTCCCCCCTGGGCCTCAGGATTGGGAAGCAGCCCCTCCCCCCTGGGCCTCAGGATTGGGAAGTAGCCCCTCCCCCCTGGGCCTCAGGATTGGGAAGTAGCCTCTCCCCCTTGGGCCTCAGGATTGGGAAGCAGCCCCTACCCCCTTGGCCACAGGATTGGGAAGCAGCCTCTCCCCCCTGGGCCTCAGGATTGGGAAGTAGCCTCTCCCCCCTTGGCCTCAGGATTGGGAAGTAGCCCCTCCCCCCTGGGCCTCAGGATTGGGAAGCAGCCCCTCCCCCCTGGGCCTCAGGATTGGGAAGCAGCCCCTATCCCCTTTGCCTCAGGATTGGGAAGTAGCCCCTCCCCCCTTGGCCTCAGGATTGTACCAACCCCTCCTATTCACCTATGTGAATCTTGACTGTGTAAACTCAAACTTTTCTTAATAGTTATTCTGTATTTCACTCAGTATCCTGGAAGCTTATCGAATGTTCTTCCCACACAGTTCAAAGTACTGGTGCACAGACAACTGGTCTCAGTTTGTCGTCACTGAGCCCAGTTCCAGTTGACTTTCCCAGTGAGAATGGATCCCAAGTTAATGTAAGCGCAAGTACAAAGGCCATTATTGAGATGAGCACATTGAGGAAAAGAACAAACGCAGGAATAGGTATGGAGTTGATTGCCCTTATGTTGCAACATAGTTAATCTACGGACTGGTATGAAACCATTGTTGTAGGTCTTTGTTCGTCTTTTTCTTTTGTTTTCTAGTGCTGAAGGTGCACCAAATAAAAAAGGTTTTGAGATGCAAATCAACAAGTAGCCAGTCAAAACATTCTCACTAACACCTGAAACAAAGAATGTGCACCCTCGCGGCTCGTTCAACCTACAACAAAGCAACTTTGTATATTCTTTGTATTTCCCTTTTGAAGTTTGCCGGCTTTCATAACCAGTCCGTTTGCCCCTATGTTGCAATTAAACAGAAAATGCACTATAAAGGGGCGTCCTGTGCCAGGCTCTCGTCAGCTTCAGTTGTCGCTCAACCTCCGAAGAGACATGAAACAAGCTTAAGTGGACCACTTATGTGTAATAATTATTTGTTCATATATTGAATAAACAGAAAGAAAAACATGTTGCCGCAGATGGGAATTGAACCCACGTCCCCCGGATTACTAGTCGGATGTGATGACCACTACACTACCGCGACAACCATGCTGGCAAAATAGCTATCTTAAGGCGTGTTGATCTTAACGTGGGTTTTCCCGGGCAGTTTATTTTTCAGAGGTCGGATGGATATATGTATTTCTTTAGGATGGGTTTCTCGTATATTCGTAGAACTAAATTATTTGTTCATGTTACGTATTAACTAATCACTTCAGAATCATGATTTTTTGTTGATTTTAGTTAAAAAGAAGGATATTATAACAAAACATTAGTACAGCAATGGTAAAAAGAAACAAAAGAAAACTGCAAAATAGGCACAAAGTTTCGATTGAATACCTTATGCTAATGAGCCTTATTAGTGTGCAGAGTTTGCTTAAAAGGTACAAAATTTCAAAGAATATTCTTACAGGAACAAAGATCGAAACAACGAAATTTCTTTTTTTTTCCTCTTTTGTATTTAAAAAAAAATTAATTCTCATATTTAGTTTATAGTAGTTATGAATTTTATCGTTCAAAGAAAAATTGAAAGCCTCTTGGTTCAAAATTTGAATTTTGAAGGATTGTGAGATTAGGGAGGACTTAATCAACCCTTAGCTCATTGGTTGTTAGAGCATCCGACTAGTATATGGAAGATCATGGGTTTGTTTGTCATCAGGAACTCGTTTTTTTTTTCGAAGCTTTATTTCCGTATTAATTATTTCTTTTTATTTCGACTTTTTCAGTCGTCATTTATTTTCTTTGGCGTTATTGTTGCCATCAGTATCATCTTCAATATCATCATCATATTCATTATTTATTACCATTTCATCACTTTTTTTAATTATAATTTTTTCAAGGGTATTGCTGTGTTATCATCAGTGTCATTTTCAATATTATCATCACATTCATTAATGTTTTTTATTACATTCATCATCACTTTTCTAATTATTAATTTTTCATTGGCATTGCTGCTGTATCATCATTAGTGTCATTTTCATTACCATCATCATCATACTAATGTTTATTTATACCATTTGATCATCACATTTCTAATCATTAATTTTTCATTGGTGTTGTTATTCTCTGTTATCTTCAATGTCATCATCATTGCATTCATTAATGTTTGAGTGATTCCCCTTCCGCAGTGCTGAAGGATGCTCCCACCAGGAATGGTCAAGTTGAAGTGATCGACTTGGAGGGATCGACCAGCCCTGTTGCGGTTTTACCCAAGACCTCAATCAAGTTCACAAAGCCTGAGGTAAGCGTTATAAGATTGTTTTAATTTTTATTTATTCTGACTTTAAGAACAATGAATACTCTGAAGTTCAGAATAAAAGCAGAGAGCAAAGTAATGCTACAAAATGCAAAAATCTTCCAAATCTAGTAATAGTACAGGGCAAAATAGTAGTATAGAGTGGAAATAGAGAGGGGGGCTTGCAAATATTTTGGTTTCAAAAGGGGGGGGGGCTTATTAGAGAGGGGGTTTATTTGAGATAGGGGGCTTGGTAAGAAATTACGGACAGGAATCCCTCTGTACAGAGCCTTAACTCATCGCAGGTTAGCCCCCCAGCAGAGCTGGTACTCATTTATACAGCTGAGTCGACTGGAACAAGTCAGATAAAGTGTCTTGCTTAATGACACAGCACATGCACAGTGATCCGACCAGGATTCCAATTCATGACCCTAGGTTAACTCCCAGCAGAACTGGTACTCAAGTCGACTGGAACAAGTCAAATAAAAAGTCTTGCTTAATGACACAGCACATGTACAGTGATCCGACCAGGATTCCATTTCATGACCCTAGGTTAACTCCCAGCAGAACTTGTACTCATTTATACAGCTGAGTCGACTGGAACAAAGTCGGGTAAAGTGTCTTGGAAAACTCGCAACCCTAGGATTATATAGTTTTAATGAGATTCTTTGACTCCCCCTGGACAGGACACTAGTCTATCGCAGGTTAGTCCCCTGCAGAACTGGTACTCATTTACAAAGCTGAGTCAATTGGAACAAAGTCGGGTAAAGTGTCTTGTTCCAGGACACGACACTGTGGTCTGACCGGGGCTGGAACTTGCAACCCTAGGATTACGAGTCAAACACGTTAACTGCTCGGCCAGTTATCATTGCCGTGTTTTCTTCTAGTGGGAAGCTCCCTGGCTCAGAACAGACCGCCGTGATGCTCGGTGTGCTTTTGATAACAAGGCAGAAGTTGTCAAGTTCTCCATTCAGGATGGCAGTCAGCAGAAACAGGATGCTGCTTCACTGATAGAAGCCAGGTTGAGGACCCAGGTACCTAAACAGGACTTTGTGGCACCAACAATGCCACACATCTCCATTAGGACTGTGGTTAGGGGTAAGTAAGCTCAAGACGTACCTGGCCTTTTACTAATTGAAAGTATCCGGGGTTCGTACGGGCCCTGGAAATCCTGGCAAACCCTGGAAAATTTTTAAAGCCCTGGAAATCCCTGGAAAAGCTCTGGAAATTTTTCATTAAGCCCTGCAAAATTTCACAGAATCTTCTTGAAAAAACGAGATTTTTCAAATGATGCATTGTTTTTCGTTACAAGTAACAACAAAGACTTAAAACTTAGTCTTTGTATGTCGTTGTTGTATTAATGCCAATAAACACAAATTTTCATGACATTAATTACTAAAACGTTTTTTAAACAGGTGATTTTGAACGTTAATGTTTTCATTCTGGGTTTAAAAGGTCCTGGAAAAGCCCTGGAAAAAATAAAAACGTAGCCCTGGAAAACCCTGATTTTTTAAGTTCTGAAGATGTACGAACATTAAGTATTCCTGGTTTTGGCATTTGTAGCAATCCTAGTTTAGATTTATATTTCGAACTCAAGTTTGCGTTATTTAAGTGCTAGAATTGCTAGGAACAGTACGAGTGCTATTATTACTTTTTGTATTATCAAATGGTAGTCTGAATCTTGGATATGTAGTTGAAGAAGAATCTATTGATTCACAAATTGAAAGCTCAGAAAAAATCCTGAGTCACTGACGGGAATCGAACCCGCAACTCTCTGGTTACAGACCTGTCAGATGGTCTACCCACTTAACTGCAGAGACTCACATGGGGAGCCATTGATAACCATTTGAAAATAGAATCGAGTACCAACGTACTATTGGGCATATCAAGCGAGCAGTTTGCGAGACTTATGTCAAGCGGAAATAGACAAGAACTCTCTGTAGCCATAGTTAATATATTGACTGGTTAGGAAAGCCGGCAGACCTCAAAAGGGAAATACAAAGAATGTACAAAAATGCTTTGTTTTATGCTAACGAACTGCGACCGTGTACATTCTTTGTTTCAGGTGTTAGTGAGAATGTTTTAACTGGCTACTATTTGATTTGCATTTCAAAGGCTTTTGTGTTTTCTGCACGTTTTGTGCAGGGTCAAGACCAGAAACAAAAGAAAATGTGAACAAAGACATACAACAATGGTCTCCTAACCAGTCCGTATTTATTAACTATGCTGTAGCTCAGTGGATAGAGCATCTGACCGGTAATCAGAGGGTTGCGGATTCGATCCCGTCAGTGACACAAAATTTTTTGAGCTTTCAACTTGTGAATCAAAAATTATTTTTTGTATTGTCATTATTTTAAAATACCTTTTTATATTTTTTATCATCAATGGAAATATGTGTTGTTCAAAATTAATTTACTAGTGCATATGGGACTGAAAGGGTCAATGGACTCTTCACAGTTCCTGTAAGATAACCAGGCCTTAACTTGAAAGCCAGGTGAAAGTTGACATAGACGAGTTAGATTTAGCATGATTAACACTAAATGGCCTGTTGTAGTAGAGATGGTTTCTTTGAAAAGAGGAGAGGAATAGCTTGGCAGTTAAAGAATATTATTCAGGTGCTGAACTAATACTGAACTAAATCATTGCATATGTTTAGGGCCGCATACCTGCAGTCGAAACTGCAACCAAGAACAAACTTTAGACAAGAAAGAAAGAGCCCAACACAACCCGCTAGCGGTACCTCTTCTTCTGGGCTGGCAACGGTAGGTTCGGCCACTACAATCTATAAACTCATAGAATTAATGCGAAGTCCTTTCTTGAGCCTAGTGGCTCATCGGGTTGGCACCTATCCCAAGTTTCCAAAGTGTTTTAACAAGATGAGAGTCTTTGACTCGCAGGTTAGCCCCCAGCAGAACTGGTACTCATTTATACAGCCGAGTCGAATGGAACAAAGTCAGATAAAGTGTCTTGCTCAAGGACACAACACAGTGGTCTGATCGGTGCTTGAACTTGCAATATTACAAGTTGAACACGCAAATCTTTGGCCTTTGTACTACCGGTTTTGGAATGAGAAGATGAGGTTTATTTATCAACAACAACTTTTAAACAATAAAATATTGAACCCTACTTTACTCCACTCTACCCTACTTTACTCCATTCTTCTCTACCCTATCCTTTTCTCCCCTACCTACCATATCCTACCCTATTCTAGTCTACCCTTTGCACTCCGTTGTACCCTATGTAGTTTGTTCTGTTTAACATGCATTTGGTGTATCACTACAATCCTTTTTGGTGCAGCGAAATGGTTCGCCGTCATCAAGGCAACAAGAAAGAGGTGTACTACCGATCTCCCTGTGGTCGCAGAATGGTAAGTGATGTAGGAATTTGATTAAATCACAATCCACCATTACACAAGAGATGGCAACTTGTACGCTTACCAATAATTCCTAGCGTCTAAACGTCTAAAATTGCCCATGAAACGCATTGTGAGAATCTGTAAGCCTCAGATTTGACACACACTGTATTGTTAGTACAAAGAAGAGTTTTACCAACTGTTACCTTATCTGAGCTTCTTTAAACACGAGGTTCCAGTATAAAAGGGCTGAGCCCAGGGGTTTCACACGTTCAGTTGCCAATCATGCGCCATCTATAAAGGTCCGTGCTCTCTGCAAGCTGTGGCGCGCTTTTTGATTGTTTTATTTGCATTTAGATTAGTTTCGCAATTTCAAAATAAAGCAATCAATCTACAATTATGTATAGCTCATTCTTGCTTCTGAGCCTTGTCATGACGGTATTCGGTCGATTTTGATTTTAATAATGCTACAACTATGAATTTTAATTCCTGAAGCGAAGTTTCACCAAATAAAATAGTGAAAAAATGCGGGCCTTGATCGACGTTGTTTGTCAAATTTGGTCTTGTGAAGCACGCGCGCAGTTTGAATTGCTCTTGCGATAAATTTCGTATATTTTAATTCTTATCAGCAGCCTTTCACACCCAGTAGAACGATATTATGCCAATGACTTCATTTACTATGAAAAAAATGAAACTGTTTAACGATTATGGTGTAAATGACCTCGAATTGTTGAAGGTGGGTTGTTTCTTTTATCAATGGCCGCCATTACTGTTCAAAATTTATTCAAATTTCATGAAAAGGGTCGAAAAAGGGGCGGGCCTAACCCTTTTATACTGGAACCTCGTGTTTAAGCGGTGTAAGGTTCGCATTGCATTCTGGTAAAATGTACAGCCACCATCTTCTTATTTTATTTTATTAATTTTGCGTGGTTGAAAATGCCAAAGTAAATACCAGGTACATGAATACATAATGATACACGAAAAATACAAGAAGATTTTTAACAGACAAGGAAGCCACAGCAGCGTCAGCCAATTACTTTCGGAATGATCGATTTATTTCATAGTTAGACCAGGCTGTAGTAGACAGGAACAAGGTCTCATCTTTCTTCCTTGAGAAAATATAGACAGTTTTAGTAAGGTCAAAATTTGTTTTTGTTTTAAATACAGTTTGGAAATCTGCTTTTTTTGTTACTTTAATTAAATTTACTTAAGTAAAACCTTCATGTTTTCTTTTGTGAAATGTAAAATAAAACGAATAACAAAAAAGTAGTTTTTGTTTTGTCATACTTACCTCCCGTTTGTATGTTTTTCTCTCAACAGCGTTCCATAGGAGAGGTTGCCCAGTACTGTAAGTAACAACTTTTAAAATTACTGATATTGACAATAGTGATTAAAATATAACAACGATGGTATGATTAATCATTATTTTCTTGGTAATAATATTAACAATAATAATAATGATAGTAATATAATAATAATAATAATAACTGATAATGATTATAATAGATCGACAAGCTAGGTATAAAGATCAAGACTGAGTTTTTGCAAAAAATGGCTTTACCGAGATTGGCTAGGATTTTAAGAAAAGTGTTAGAGTGCTTAATAGGAAGAAAGGACGTGAGAGACCCCTGGTTATGGCTATGGCTCACTCATTTAAGAATCCAATGCAAGTCTAACATTTGCCCTTACTATGTAACCTATTCATGATCAAATTTAATATCCACTATCATCCAAATGAGGATATTGTTTAGAGGAGTTGAGACAAGAAGAAAACGAGCCATACAGTTTGTTTGTAGCAAAAACAGAAGGTGACAGAAACATTTAGGGCCTGGATGAAATTCACTTACGAGTGTAAATCTAGCTACCAGGTTCAATAAAGAGCATTATTATTATTATTTTTATTATTATTATTATTACTGTTATTATTGTTGTAGTTGTTATGGGCAGTATAACGTAAGGATGCCTCCTTAAATCAAAATTGACAAGGCGCAGTTGCGTAGCTTGTCAATTCTATAGCCTAAAATAGAATATCTGGTAAATGAATAAGTACCTCTATTATATAAGAAACTAAAAACAAGAACATATTTTGGTTATATTATTGTTTTTATTATTATTATTTAAGCACATACTGACTGTTTGTTTACTGTCTATCTTTAAACAGTGTCAATTACTGCAGCTACTAATGTATCAATAGACCAGTTTTACTTTGACGCTGCAGTTTCCTGTAAAGATGGCTTAACCAAGAGGGAGGTAAGGCTGACGATACAATAAAATTATTCCCAAATACGATAACATTGAATTACCGTCATCAATAAGTGTGATGTTGGTGGTGATAACAACTATGATATTTTGAGTATGTAGTAGTTATGTACTTGTAGGTAATTTGTTTCTTGTTCTGCTTCAGGGATGGATTATGGATGATATATCACATGGAAGCGAACCTGTTCCAGTCCCTGTGAGTATACAGGAGTTTTTGTATACAAGTTGCTTAACCCGCTCATTTCTTTTGCAAATATTTTGAAAATCAGTGTCTTTGTCAAACCCCTCACCAAGATTACTTTGTAATTATAGCCAATAAGACCCGCGTTTATCTCTGTTTCCATAGTGCTAAACGAATCTTTGGCTCCCCCTGTACAGGGCCGAGTTGTTCAAAGGTTGATTATCGACAACCCTAGGTTAACTCTTAATAAAACCTTTTGGTTGTCATGGTAGTTAACCTCAGGATTAGGGATATTCGTCTTTTGGACAACACGTCCCATCGCAGACTAGCCCCAAGCTAAAGGCTGATACTCATTATACAGCTGAACAAATGAGTACTAGCCATTGCTGGGGACTAACCTGTGATGGATCAGTATCTTGTCCAGGGGAAATCGAAGACTCTCATCCGCTTAACACTACAAAAACGGGAAAAAAGCGCCTGCCTTTTGGCTTGGGAAAGGGTTCAATTTATACATCCTTACATATCTTAAGACCTTTTTCATGTTCGTCAGGTCGTGAACGTTGTTGACAATGAATTTCCACCTCAAATTGAATACATCAGCTCACGAATATGGGCAGATGGCGTGAATGTCAATCTGGACCCTGGATTCCTGGCCTGTTGTGACTGTACGGACAACTGCCAGGTAAGAGAAACAAACTGTGAATTGTTTTACAATATTATGATATATTGGCATCCTCATCTTGAAGAGGCGATAGTCAGTGCTTTGGGCAGGATCTGGTATGACTGTGCAGCCTGATCTTGGAGTAGCAATCAGTGACATAAGGTGCAGTGGATGTATGATGAGGGATCGCGCGCGGTGGCTGCATCTTTCTACCTTGTCGCTCTCTTTGAAGTAGCCTTTACAATATGAAGAGCGAGCACTACTGTATATAAAGATGACCTTCTCGCCCTTTTTTAATAATAATGATCCCTAAAGGAAGAGAGGGGGGACTCTCTCTTGAGCTCTTAGAGTGTTTACAAGGAGGCAAGGAAGTTGCCTGATTTTAAAAAAAATAGTCCTAGAGCCTATTTTGCTCTTTAAAATGTTTTGGATTTGTCAGTCTTGTGACTGAGAAGTTCGTTGAATCGGTTTAAAAAGTCAAGAAAACGTTGCCAGAGTTGATTAGAACTGTATTTTTTTCAAGAGTCTAGTTGTAGTTTGAAAGTTTTTGTGTCAAGAATTCAATTTGTTGAAATCTTTATGTTGTATAAAATCAAGATCATTTTGAAGCAATATGGTAGGTCATGAATTTGTGAACAAGGGATGCTTCGAAATGGTTGTTTAGTATTTGAAATCTTATTAAAAAGGGGAAAAAATTTTCTTTGAAGCATTTTATGATTATTCTTCTTGCTGAACTACTTGGAGGGCGGGCGGGGGGAAGAGAGAGAAGGGG
>JAOBAT010003016.1:0-33284 GCA_026413305.1 Hydrozoanthus tunicans
ACCCCACCCCCCAATAATTTCTTGTCATTCATAGTTGCTGTGTTAGCCGGAATAATTTTGACTGCGCTTCTATGCTGTTCTCGTAGCCCCCCAAATATCAATTTCGTTCCGACGGGCCTGAATAATAACCACAAATGTAACAAAAAACTTAACCACAAATGTAATACTAACCAAAATTATCATATCTAACCGGCGAATAGTGTTTTTTGTGCGCTCTGAATGGTTCTCTAGAAAAGTGAATACTCAGGGTATTCACTGATTAGCGATCGGGAAAAAAACAACATGGCGTCTCGATTGCAAAGCTTAAATTTCGGAAATAAATGGAGCAGCTGTTCCCGAGCACATAAATAAAACCCAAAGAACTTGGCAAGAATGCAGTCGAGCTATATCTGTATTGGATCAAAAAGTATTTTGATTCGATACCGCGCGAGTTCATATGAAACTGGCGAAACTATGCTCTTTAAATATCTCCAAAAATACCCGTTTGAAACTATTCATTTATTATACAGTTTCATAAAATGTAATAATCAAATGTTTGTTTTAATTGCAAATGCGTGTTTCTTGCGGGCTCGGTGGGGCGTGACTTATAGTTGATATTGTACTTGTTGAGAAGCTATTGCTTCCTCAGTGACCTTTGACATCATTTTGGGATTTTGAAATATGAGGAGCTGCCCACTGTCAGCTTGTGAGTAATATGCGCGTTTACTGACCGAACCCTGTCAGTAGAAGCCTGAGCACTAAGTAACTGTTTGCGCGTGCGCAACGAACCATCTTCTCCCGGAAGCCACATCCAAACCTGGCCGTTGCTCGACTTTTCTTGCATATCTTGTATATCCAGCAATGTATTTTTTAGCCAAGGGTTAGTACATAACAGAGGTATCCCCTAAATGTGCTTTTTTAGTATTTCTGGGGATATCTTTTGATTTTGAAGTCGCTATGAGTGAAGAATCGATTGGAGAGACCGCGGTACGCGAGTGGTTAGACAAGGAGGTGAAGTTGGAACGATATTTTGACAAGTTCGTTGCTCATGGATATGGGTCACTTGAAGCGTGTTGTAACATTAATGATGCAGTTTTAGACGAAGTTGGGATTACTCCTCCATATCATAGGAAAAGGCTGATCAAGTTTTGCGAAATCCTCAAGGAAAGGTTTAGTAATCAAGATGTTCCGCGTGCTACGACGGCGTCAGATCAACAAGTCCCAATCGAAACAGGAAACCGACCCCTCGTCGTCAAAACAGACGACCAGTGCACAGAATTTAAAAAGCTTGAAAACAGTGACAACAGTGCTAATTCTTCAGGGGAAAGAGAAGATTTTGTTGAAACTGAATCTGTCAGTGCAGATCGGGTTCCAGTTGTTAGTGAAGTTGTTGCGCCTCCACTTCCTCCCAAGGAACGCGAACTCAAATCGAACTCGATCCCGAGAAGCAAGCCCTTGGCGCCGACTCGAAATACTTCACTAAAAGAACAGGCTAATATTTCTGAAGTAAGCTCCGATGATCTTACTAACATCAGTCCAGATCAAGGAATCAAAAACGTTGAAAACACAGAGCAACCCAGTGAAATAACTGCTGACAGAAAGATCGATTCTGGGGATTCTTTGAGTAGTGGAGCTGGTGTTCGGAAGGGAAAGGCTCCGCCACCCATTCCTCCCAGAGTGGATTTGAAGGATGACAGTGAGTGTTCTGACAGTCAAGGTGATAAGTCTTTTGATCTAAAGCCTGAAGACGAAAGTTCTACATCACAGAAGTCTTCAAGTGGTCCATCAAAGGTTTGTTCTCAAAGCCCATTGGGAGAACCATTGTCTGGAGATCATCATGAACCAGCACTTCCAACTAAAACTCTTTTAGCACATCAAAATTTGGATACCAACACTAGTGAGCAAAGTGCCAATGTGAGTAACCAATCAACAACTGCCCCAGTAAAGCCACCTCGGAAATCTGGCTCAGGTTCAAAAAAAGTAACCTCTTCACCACCCTCACAGGTAATCTCACCTGAGCCAATTCCAAGAAGTTCAACATTTGGAGCCAAATCAGTTCTTCCAAACATTCATCAAAGTTGCCTATCAACACAAGGAAGAACTCCTGTTCCTCCACCAAGAAGCAATAAAAAGGTAGAAAGAAAAGAATATAAGCAAAGTGCTTCTCCTCCAATCGAATCAGAGTATGAAACTATTTTTCCAATTACAAGCGATGTCTCTCCACAACCTCCCAGGGGGGCAGAAATGATACAGCAGACAGATTCAGGTAGCAGTTTATCTGGAAACTTTACTGCAGCAGACAAAACAGCATATTTAAGTCAAGAGTGTGCTTTAGAACAGAGACCAAAATCAGCAATGATACAAACTAGGAATGATAAAGCGACAAAGCCTATTGAGTTACCCAAAATACACCCCAGTAGAAATTCAAAAGCTGAAGAAACTCCATCAGCAAACCAAGGTTAGTATGGTTTAAGATTCCTGCCAAGAATGTTAGTTGTTGTCTTTTATGAAAGTGGGTTTTGTTCTTGTTTGTATAGGTAATCACATTGGTTTTGAGGAACCTGGCAATTACATGTTTATGACATTTAGGGCAAAATTCTTTTTTCTCTTTGGTATGCCACGAGAAAGCCTTCCTTGATCTAATACAGTTTACCTCAAGTTTCTTTGAAAATTGCTGGAGTTGTAATGAAACCTTAGCAATCTTTGAAAATATTCAGAATTCTTTGAAAGAGGTTTAAAATAGTTTCTAACTGGCATTTTTATGATTTTTTAAAATATTCAAAAAATCTTTGGTGATATTAGGAAGCATTTGGAAATCTTTGGAAAGTTTGAAAATCTTTGGAAAATGTTTCTAAGCCATTTTCGAGACTTTTAAAATTTTTGAAAAATCTTTGGAAATTTTTGGAAGTATACTAGGGATCAATCATCACTAAGTAATTTTTCCCTGAATTAAGAAAAATGGCCCTGCTGTTATCCAGTCAGCTCAAAGTAATTTTGCCCTCTATGTTATAGGAGGTGTTATTGATAAAGCAGGTGTTTTTTTAAAGCTAATTTTTGGAATTTCTGACACGACTGTAATTTATAGCTTAAAATAAGATTGATGTGACATTAAATCTTAATTCAGTTCAGAGCTCAAAGAAACTGCATGTCTGATTAGCATTTATATAATTGGTGAACTTTGTTAGCTTTGGTGGGGTTTTGTACAAGGTTGCTTCCTGTCAAAGGCCCTAAGTTGGAAACATTAGCACCACTTATACATGCATTAGAAGAATGGTTTGAAAAAGTGTTAGCTTCAAATGAATTGGGCATTGTTAGCTGCACTTTCAGTGCCTGTCACTTTTCTTTCATCATAGTTCCTTTTATTTTATAAAGTAAGGTGTTTTTCAGACACAACTTATGTGACAGTTGTGTTACAAACATGGGAACCATGCTAAAAACACAAGCAAATCAAAATGATCATACCTAATTTACTCCAAACTTCTGGTTTAGCAACCATTTTGTTGTAAGGTTGTTATTTGGTCTACCTTGTTACCTTAAATGTGCATATCATGGAGGATTTGTTTTTGTGAATTTTGTGGTGAAGTGAACAATTTTTTGTATTCAGAAATAACACACATAGCATACAAACAGGTAACACAACCAGTAAAAAACACCATCAAACAATGGACAGAACCTGTGCAGTATCCTAAATAAAATAATATCATCAAAACATAAAAAAATCATCTGATGTTAGTCTGTTACTTTACCTATAAATGCTAATATTCTATATACAGCAAACCCACATTCCATTTGTATCATGAGGCCATATGTAAGGTAATGGTGTACATTTGCACCACAATCTCTAGCAATTGTGTATTGTGTAAAATATACATGATACATGATCCTAGGAAATATAGTGAATCGTATAAAAAACTACCCTATATTATGTATAGAATTTACAGAAAGTATGATACACAATTATATGATCATAGATTGTACAAATTTACACTATATAATATCTAACAATAATTGTGCAACAAGTAAGATTTAGACTATGCAACAGTTATCCTTTTGTGTGTTTTTACACACTGCATGCTATATTTGAATTTGCTGATGTAAACACATGATTGTGTGATTGTTTGTTTATTGGAAGTCACTTGAAATCTTTCATCTAGTTATCTAAAAACTAAACTTAAAAAAGAAAATGCTAAGAAAAATTTAGTGGCAGAAATGCAAAATTTTTCAGAATGCAATTTCATAGTTGAATTTGTTGGTAAATCTTTGACATTTTACAGATTTTTCACACACAACAAAAAACATTCCCTATAAATGTACAAAGTAATATTCTGTAAATACAAAGTTCTCTACTTAAGAGCTCCTCTCTGTAACCACTGGGTGACAAGTGGCACAAGTTAAAGACTATAGTACCTATAAACGTGAGGTACTTTTTAGTTTCAAGAGATTTTTTTATAAGGAGAAAATTTCGAAAAACCCAACATGACTTGGGAGGCCGAAATCTTCAAAATTTTGATCAAATTTTAGGGTTGAGAAATGAAGCTCGCATGAGGGCGTGAAGCAAATCAGAGCTTTTTTTGGTGTATAACATGTTTCTAGATGTAAATATCTACTGGCTAAAGCAAATTTTAGAATTATAACTGAAACTATGAATTTCTGACAGGTCCGCTAAAAACATCAAAATCGTTGAAGTGAAAAAAATAATTTTACTTACTTTTTCCAAAGGACAAAACGTAGGTGTGGGATAACTCAGAATATGCTCAAATTCACATTTTAGCAAGAACAGAAGTTGATCTCACTCGAAATAAAAAAATTTATTTGTGGGGAAACTATTTCTCAGTAGAATGGCCCGATGAAAGTCTTGCTTAATTCAGTCAATTTGTGGCGAGAAAGCATAAACAATCTCCTCACGTGTTGTCCACATTATTTGCTAAATTGATCAATTTCATTTTCATATTTTTTCATATTTACCTGAATAACCTAACTTTATTTTTCAAACTGATAATCGATGTTCAAATTGAGTTTTTTTAGTTCTTTCAGGATGTTTTCAAGTTATTTACTTTGTCATGAAACACAACACAGGCTAGACACACATGTTGTAAATACTCCCATTCTGTGCTGTTTGTATTTTCCATCTAACCCTACAAAAACCGTTTAATTTCCTTCAGGAACTGCTCAGAAAATATTTTGTTCTAACTCCTACACACACAAGACACAAGCAATGATGCGGTGTCGGTCCTGACAGCACAGGCCCAGGGTTTTTAATCAAAACTTATATGCATACAATGAGTAATATAAGCTGAGAAATATGATCAGTTCATTCCCTGACATTCCTGTGACCAAGCCTGATACGAAAACCATCAAAAACTCTTAAAAAACAATAAAAGAAAAATCTGGAACATATTCCCCGACCTATGCAAAGCCACAAACCTCGGGGGGCTAAGGGTGAACAGGAACAAGTCTAAGCACTGTTTGGCTGCAACTGCAGAGTCTTAAGAGATCCAACGTTAACCCGCGCTGAAAGAATCATGAATGAACAATAAACATTTATGATCTGCATAAATATGCCAATGGCTTTCCTGCCAAAACTCTAATAAGTACATTGATATTCCTGAGGGAATAATCGACACTATTGTTCCGGATTCCGAACTATTTTCTCTTTTCCTTCATTGTTCCACTTTGTTACACAATTCATCCAAAGAGAAAACTATTTTCAATATAAACAATAACGGCTAGTGCAGTCTTTTATGTTTTCCTTTATAGCTCTTTTAATCGTGTAATGTTTTTAAAACACTTCACTGAGCACAAAGGTCATGAAAGGTCATGGAACAGTCTCGAATATATAATTATTCGTTCGCTTCTCTGAATTTGGTGTTAAATATATGTCCACCCACAAATTGACTTTGGCTTTCTACTCTAACTCATTAATAAATAGAGACCTCAGCTTTAGCTCACTGTACTAATTTATCCGGAGCTAAATGAACTGCTGTAATTCAAACACCCAAATTTATTTGCTGTATTATCCGGTAGGTGAAAGCCAATTTGATTCCTGTGCCAAATCTAATTGAAGAATTTAACATAAGCCTACCAGTTTTTCCCATTGGCTGTTAATTGTCCGTGCGAAGAAATCACGAAGTCTCGTTATTGTCCAACACATCAACCGTGGAATAAAAAAAGAGTTATAAAAATACATTATTCAGCTAATCTCTGAATGAGGTAGTACGTGCATGTATATCGGATTCAAAGTACAGATAAAACGGTAACTTCCAGGATGGCTCCCAATCGCCAAGTGTGCCATGATATAACCCTTCCCCTCCAAGTCCAACAAAAAACTTTTGTTGTTTAATGTATTGTTAAATGGGGGATTACCTTTGAATGACTGTACTCTGCCCGGGTACTCTTGGGTTACAAGGGTAGGTTTGACCATCTGAAAAGCCCAAAAATACCTTAAAAATACAATGGCATAAAACTTTTCCAAAATAAAAAAAATCTCAGTTTAAAAATTGTCCTAAAAAACTGACATTTTCCCCAAGCGACTGAATTTTCCCTAAGCGGGCTAGTGCTGAGTCCCCTAGTATTGCACCGAGCGTGACATACAGTAAATGAAGCACATACGTAACAGAATGTTTTCCAAGGAATTTAGTCTTAAGTTCTTGTTCAGAAAAATTCAAAAATTTTCTTTTCTTTTTCTGTCAACCTTTTTAGCTTTACTTAGAGTTAATCTGTGTCTGCATTTCCCTAGTTAGCCTAGTAAAAAAAAATCAAAATGTGTGTAATTTCAGGGGGAATGGTGGGGAGGGGGAGGGCTTCCTCAAACGAAAAACATTCATAGGGAACAGAAGAACCATCAAAAGCTGTTGAGCACTGTTTTGACATGACTGTTGCAAAGTTTTTTTTTGCCAGATTCAGGGGGGGAGGAGTTATATCATGCCACTTACTGTTTCATACTGTACTTTGAATCATGTACTACCAAATTCAGAGGTTAGTCGAATATAGTACTTTGATATCTCTTTACTTATTCCACGATCTGCAGTGCGGAGTTGATGTGCGTGAGAGTAACAAGATTGCGTGATTTCTTTGCTACGCTGTATGGCCAATGGAAGAAACTAAAAGGCGTATTTAAAGATTCTTGAATTAGATTTGGCAGAGGATTTAAATTCGTATCCACCTATCAAATAGTAATGTGTAAATTTGGGTCACAGAAACCAAAAACTGAACCGAAAACATGATATCAGAGAAATTTACAACTAAACCAAAGAAACATCACAGCTACAGCTTTATCGCGCATTACAAAAACAACTATCAACAGGATAGCGTGATACCCTAGTTTTTGTATTTTTGATTAATTTGATGTTATCTTTCTGTGGGAAAACGCTGCAAAATAGTATATACTTATAGTAACTAGTTTCCTAAGGATTGTAAGCCAAAGTCATGAATTATGTACTAGAAACTGTTCCATGACCTTTCATGACCTTTGTGCTCAGTGAAGTGTTTTAAAAACATTATACGATTAAAAGAGTTATAAAGGAAAACATAAAATACTGCACTAGCCATTATTGTTTATACTGAAACAAAGCATTTTCTGAGCAGTTCCTGAAGGAAATTAAACGATTTTTGTAGGGTTAGATGGAAAATACAAACAGCGCAGAATTGGAGTATTTACAACACGTGTGTCTAGCCTGTGTTGTGTTTCATGACAAAGTAAATAAACGTGAAAACATCCTGAAAGAATTTAAAAAACTCAATTTGAACATCAATTATTAGTTTGAAAAATAAAGTTAGGTTATTCGGGTAAATATGGTAAAATATGAAAATGAAATTGATTGATTTAGCAAATAACGTGGACAACATGTGAGGAGATTGCTTACGCTTTCTCGCCACAAATTGACTGAATTAAGACTTTCATTGGGCCATTCTACTGAGAAATAGTTTCCCCACAAATATAATGGAAAATACAAACAGCGCAGAATTGGAGTATTTACAACACGTGTGTCTAGCCTGTGTTGTGTTTCATGACAAAGTAAATAAACGTGAAAACATCCTGAAAGAATTTAAAAAACTCAATTTGAACATCAATTATTAGTTTGAAAAATAAAGTTAGGTTATTCGGGTAAATATGGTAAAATATGAAAATGAAATTGATTGATTTAGCAAATAACGTGGACAACATGTGAGGAGATTGCTTACGCTTTCTCGCCACAAATTGACTGAATTAAGACTTTCATTGGGCCATTCTACTGAGAAATAGTTTCCCCACAAATATTCTTTTTATTTTGAGTGAGATCAACATTCTGTTCTTGCTAAAACGTGAATTTGAGCATATTCTGGGTTATCCCGCACATACTTTTTGTCCTTTGGAAAAAGTAAGTAAAGTTGATTTTTTTCTTTTTGACAATTTTGATGTTTTTAGCAGACCTGTCAGAAATTTGTAGTTTCAGTTACAATTCTAAAGTTTGCTTTAGCCAGTAGATATTTACATCTAGAAACATGTTATGCACCAAAAAAAAGTTCTGATTCACAGGAGCTTTGTTTCTCGACTCTAAAAATCGATCGAAGTTTCGAAGATTTTGGCTTCCTGAGTCATGTTGGGTTTTTTGAAATTTTCTCCTTATAAAAAAATCTCTAGAATCTAAAAAGTACCTCACGTTTATAGGTACACCATAGGATATCTGTGGGCAAAATATGAGGGTAGGTCATTTTTTGAACTTGTGCCACATTATTTCATTCTCACCAAGTCGTTACAGAGAGTCGCTCTTAAGAACACCTTTGTTAAAACCTTACCTTATTATGCAAATTTGCAAATTCAATTGATATTTTATTTTAATTTCTTTGTAGAGAATGAAAAAACTTTAGTCTAGAATCTAATTCTTTTTGCTATTGTAATTCCTATCTCTATCTTTTTATGCTCTTCGAGGCATTGATTGTTATCAGTATTTTTGTTATTGTAATTATTATAACAGGGCTTCGGGAATTTCACAATGAAAATTTGCAAAACAGTGCTGCATTGTGCGGCAGGAGAGGCCAATTGCATGCCAAATTATTAACTTTTTGTTCAGTCATTGTTTACACCTTAAAATACTAAATATTATCTAGGTAGTTTTATGTAATAACAGTCCAGCTGCATTTGAATCCTTCAATTGGTTGTGTCTGTAGTACTTTAATCTTACTATTATGCCCACTCGAATTTGTAATTGCTCAAACAAACTAGTGTAACTTCAAGTCAAAGTTAGTGCTAATTTGTGCAAATTATTACTGGAAAAAATTTAGGTAAGAATGTGATGAAAATTGGTATCAGCACAAATTATTTTTTGGATTTTGATAAATTCTTGTTATGTTTTAAGCAGTCATATCACAGTAGTTATCAAGCACTTTAGTTAATTCAAAGTAATGTTTGTAGCTGGAGCTGTTCTTAAGATGGAGGCTTTAAAGTTTATGTCACAAAAAAAACACGGAAAAAGTTTATAGTCAATGAAAAAAATAAATAAAATAGTTTATCTTTTCAACAGTTGTTAAAAATTGTATTTTTCCTTTTTTTCACAATTCTAATTTTTAAGCATGTGAGGTTATTTTTGTAGTTAAACAGATAAAAATTATATTGGAAATATGAGTCAATTAGCATTAGTTTTGGCTTTCTCGTAAAACCCCTAACCAGGCTCCTGCTTATAAAAGGCCTGGTTTCTAAACCAAAATGGTGACAGATGAAACTGAACCATGTTGAAACTGTCATCTTTTGAAGGGTTTTAAATTAATTTAAGAGGTCAGGTTTTCATATGAAATAAGAAAGGTGTTATCTTCTTTCAGAATGACTGATATTTCATGAATTTCGAGAAATTATATGGACAAATGCAAATTTCTCAAGTTACGCGATTTCAAGTCAATTCTGTGAAATCGCAAAATAGCAAAATTGCAAAATTCCAGAAGTCCTGTTATAACCATAAGTGCTCTAACAAGCTCCCCTCTCTAATAAGCCCCACCCCCATGTGTTGAGATTCAAATTTTAGATGATCCCCCCCCTCTCTAATAATCCCTCCCCAATTATCCCAACAAAAAGGCAAAGGTGCTAAAGTGTAAGGCGCATTGTGTCACAAATATAATTATTATTTATGTCATCGGTTGTATCAGTTTTAGTTTTGGAAAAGTGATGGTTATAGCACTACACTAGAGGAACACAGGTTACTTGTTTCTGTTAAACCTGTTTGGTTTTGATACCCTGATTTCATCTTGTGTTTCTGTTTTTGGCTATTAACAATTTTTTAAGCTCCCTTCTCTGCAGTCTCTCTGTCTAGAAGGTCTGTTGAAGTCTATCAATGTTATTTTGTTGCTCAATATTCTTCTGTTCAAAAAATTTAATTGTTGTTAGAGTGGTTAGATTTTGCATTTTGAAATTTGCCCACTCTTGTGTCAAAATCTGAATGATCTCACATACAGTGACTATATCATAATACCATTTAATAAAAGAATTGTAGCAATAATGTAGCAATCTCAACAGTGTCATCCATAAAAACAATTCACTTTTTAGTTGATTCTACTACTTACAGTTCTCTTGATAAATAAAATGATATTAAGTTGTTTTAATAATGTTAGTTACTTTTCTGTTGTTCAGGAGATGTAGAATCAGTGACTTATGAAACTATTGACATGGTGAAGGCACCAAGGACAAAAGGAGAAACTTCAACATTAGAAGGCAAAACTTCCAAGGAAGTCAGTCTGCTTGAATTCCTTCAGGAAGAGCCATCACCTCAAGATGACATTTATGAACCAATTGGACAAAAGGGAAGAGGAGGTTCCGTTGATACTCTTGATTACGAGAGTGATGATTCTATTAATGGAGGATTGGAAGAACTACCAACCTTGCCAGATCCACGGGTATGCTGTTCTGCAAGTTGGTCTATAAGTATAATGTACTTTAATTCTATGCTTCAACTACATATTTATATACTTGATGAAAAACTAAAACATTTGCACACTTCAGGGAAGGTCAACCAGTGGTAGTAACCTTGACAACAAGAGGGTATCAACAATGGGACTTCCTAGCCATAAGGTACTATTCACAATTATTATTTTAGTTTGAACCTGTTCGTGAAATGTTTAATTGAAACAGGTTGTAATATTTGAAGGGCTAAGCTTTCAAACTGCCTTTCAGAGTAAGTATTTGACAGCTTATTTTTAAGGACTTGGAAAGTAGTTTGGTGAAAACAAACCCTCTTGAATCATGCAGCACTTTAAAAAAGCACCATTTCTTGTGTTGGGTTGTAGATTACCCTGCAACTTTACTTTCCTCTTAGTTATTATATTATTTATGTTACCTTCAGTACCTTTTACCTTGAGTTACAGTAAATGTTACTATCATTTTGTTTTAAAAATCCTAATAGTCTGAATGGCTTAAAGGGCAGAGTGTTTAACAGGCTTTTTGTGATCTATTTATACCTGCTAAACATATCATAACTTGGCAAGTGCATGATACTTCAGGGAAAGCTGGTATTGTTTAAACAATCTGCATAACATTCATTTAGCTGTGTCAATATGTACTGTTTTGGATTTGGTCATTGGGTTATTTTGTAGGTGCGCAAGAGTGAAGGCTACCTGTACAAACAAGGCGGGTAAGAGTAAATCAAATGCTTGTTTGGATTAAGTATTTGGCCCTTTTGTATTAAAATTATCACTTTTTTTATATTGTGGTGCCATTGTCAGCTTTTGTTTTAATAAGAGTTCACAATAAATCTACAACAACAAATAGGTTATACAGTAGTAGTATATACCAAGTCTAAACCAGAATGCAAATCACCATTAAAATGTTTCGTTTCAGTCACACCTTGGCTTTAAGTACTGTAAAAAGCAAAGCCACGACTATTTGTATCCTATATACTGTATATATGGTATATGTAATTATACTAAGACTACTTGAGTTGAAAAGAAAACAAGAAGCAAGGTTATTTAGTATAATGTAAATAGTGAAGTCAAGCTTAAAATAATATTTAATTGCCTAAAAGCTTAAAATCAAAACAAGTTCAGCTTTATATCAAGGCAGCTTCAGAAATGGTTGAAAGTTTTAACATTTAATCCTACTAATTTGAAAGTATTTCATTAGCCAGTCTAGAGTCCCTTAAGTGATCCAAGCTAAATAAAGGCCTACTTTAACTGGGAAAATCATTGCAAGAAAACCTTTTTTAACAGGCAATCTGGTTAATTAATAAAGATGAACATTCAATCTGAGCCAGAGCAATAAATTTGGAAGACATTCATGGTTATTGTTACATTTACAGAGTTCATGCTACATGTAAATCTTAGAATGCCTAGCAGAATCCCAGTAGTGAAATAATTCCAAAGTGTTTGCACAAAAAGGGAAACGATACAAAGAATGATTCTTATTTGATAATGATGATGATGATAATAATAATAATAATAAAAATAATACTAATAATAATAACAATACTAGTAATAATAATAATAATAATATCTAGAGTTTCTTTAGTTATAATTCTAAGTAAAATATCTAGAGTTTTTTTCATAATTCAAAACCAAGGAAATTGAATCATGAAATATATTACTATTAATTTTGGTTAATTAATTCAAAGTAACATAGAAGTCAGTTGTCTACTAAGTTTCGGTTACACTGTCATTTTTAAAACTCTATGATATCAGAAGCCTTCCAAACAGTTTCTCCAGTGGGCATGAGAATACACTCCTAGAGCGTCTTTCCCCCCTAAAAATACTAATTCAATTTTTATTACCTCTTGGTCTTGATTTAAACTGTAGCATTTCCTGTGGTGTGTGATATTGATATTATTGTTATAATCAGAAGTATTTTGTCTAATTAAATTTATTGACATTGCCATCGTTAATGTGGAATAATAATATTATTATACCAAAGATTGTCTTTCTGCTTGGCAAGTAAATGTGGATCATTATAATCTAAAATATCAATAAACCAAAGATTGAGAGGTTACACTGTATTGCTAAAAAATTAAGAATGTAATGATGTAGCCAATTATATGCTCCCTTTATTGACGTTATGTATATGATATATACTCTCTTTTTTTTAACTACTACTTACCTTAATGCAATTTGGTTTTAAACATCATTTAAACTAACTGCAGCAAGTTGGGTTATCCTGCCAGGCATATTTACTTTTTTTCTGTTTTAAAAGCCAACAGAACAACAAAGGGTGGAAGAGAAGATGGTTTCAGTTTGACGGTAAAGAGCTCAGATACTATAAAGAAAAGGTGAGTGGACAAACATATGTTCAGTTGTTATCTGGTCTATAATTTAAATAACTTTGACTCATACGGTACTATCTTTTAATCATGGAAGTAAAACCATTAACAGTTTTCTATAGCATCTTTTTGTCTTAGAACTAAGATATGGAATCATCCTATTCCTTGTCCAATTGTGGAACACCTTTTGTTCCTCGAACTAATTGATGAAGTCATTCTTGCCTATTTTTCTGTACCACCTTTTTTTCCTGGAACTAACTGATGGAGTCCTCCTTGTGCATTTTTGTACCAACTTTTATTTCTGGGGCCAACTGATAAGTCATTCAATATTTTTCTGTACTGCCTTTTTACTTTGGAACTAATTGGTGATGTCATCTTTGCCTATTTGTGTACCAGATTCGATTGATTGAGTAATCCTTAGTCGATTGTTAACTAATGATGAAGTCATTCTTGTCAATTTTCTGTGCCATCTCATTGTCCTGGAACTAATTGATGGATTCATTGTTGCCCATTTGTGTACCTTCTTTTTTTCCTGGGACTAATTAATGATGTCATTCTTGCCCATTTTTCTGTACCATCTTTTTGTGCTAGAACTAACTGATGGAGTTATTTTTTTCATTTCTGTTCATGGTTCTATTTATTGCCAGTCTTTCCTATTTTTCTGTACCACCTTTTTGTTCTGGAACTAATTGATTGAGTAATCCTTGTTTGATTGTTAACTAATGATGAATTCATTCTTGCCCATTTTTCTGTGCCATCTTGTCATCCTCGAACTAATTGAAAGATTCATCCGTGTCCATTTGTGTAACTTCTTTTTTCCTGGGACTAATTTGATGAAACCATATTTCCCATTCTTCTTTACCACCTTTTTAACATTTATCCTGGAGCTTTTTGATGAAGTTGTCTTTGTCCATCAGTGTACCTTCTTTTTTTCTTGGGAATAATTGATGAAGTCTTCCGTGTTCATTTGTGTAGCATCTAAGGTTCCTGGAGTTAACTGATGAAGTAATTCTTGTCCATTTTTTTGTATCACGTTTTTTCCAGGAACTAGTTGATGAAATCATTTTTGTCTTGACGTTTTTCTTTACCACCTTGTTGTTCTGACACTAATTGATGTAACCGGCATTGTCCATTTGAGCACCATCTTTTATTCCTGGAAGAAGTTGATTAAGTCGTTGCTCGTTTTTGTGTACAACCTTGCTGTCCTGACACTAACTGATGGAGTCATCCTTTTCGTTTGTGTACTACTGTACCTTTGATTCCAGGAACTAATAATTGATGGAGGCATTTTTTAAAATCTTTTAAAAATATTTCAGTTGTTTGATTTGTTTTTTTCAGGGTGAACCTGATTCTCTTCATGTTGTTCCAGTGAGCCAGATGAAGAATGTTTCGTACATTAATGATGTGAGTTGACATGTCAATTGTCTTTGATGGTTTTTAGTGTTTGATTCACTGAAGATAGTCAGAGGTTTTAGCTGAAGTTAGAAAAAATAGCACTTCTAACTTCCTCTTACTATTATATCAGATAACTGAATGTTTGATAGTGATACAGCACTTGACAGATAAAGCTAATTGAGATGTGAGACTGATGTTAGCTTTGTTAACATATTCCTTATTGTGTGAAAAATAGCGGGAGGAGTTAAATTTTAAGGAGTTTTTAAGGTTAGTTGATCATTAAGTAGTTTGATGCTAATATTCTTACCAATATGTTATTCAACAACACAGCCCAAAAGAGCCAGATTCAACTTGCTGACATCCCACAGAATTTTCATGTTAGCTGCAGAAAGCATGAGTAAGTTATTACAGTATGTACACTCAAACCAGCTGACAGTTAATAATAATAATAACTAGTAATAGTTTACACTAAAGTTGCCCCCGCAGTTTTAACCTTTGTTAAAATGAATTTGTATTTCCTGATCACGAGACTACAACTGTCATAGATTAATCAGCTGGAAGTTGACATTAGTTTTAAGTTCTAATGCTAAGTACTCCACAAATTAAAGCGAATGTTAAACCAAACTTTTTCTAAAGAACTTTACATGAAAATTCTTCTAGTGAGCATAAAAATGATATCCTATATTTTCTTTTGCTTGCCATTTTTTATAATTAGAAGTCAAGAGCTGATGAGTCAAGTATAAAACAATGTCACATGATCCTGAATTATGAATGCTAGGTGATTTTTGAAATCTGTTTACAAATTAAACTTTCAAGTTTGTAAGTTTTCTTTTTGAAATCTGTTTGCAAATAAAGCTTTCGAGTTTTCTTTTTGTTCTCTGTGTGTTTCAGTCTAGCGGTTTTTGGTTCGAGTCTGTCGAACCGAGTTGTGATTTGTGTCTGACAAAATCGAGTTTGGACGAGTCTTTAATTCTAAAATAGCTAATTTTTTTCGACATGCCACTGCAATCAAAGTTAGCATCCAATGATCCTTTTAATAATGAAAGCTAGGTGAAATCTCCTTTGCAAGAAGCACGAGGTCGACGACGTTACACAGGCGCGCGGGGTGATCTCGGGTAATTTCTAGGTAATTTCTCGTATTTATACGTACGTGCGGGGGCTGCTATTATGCCTCCTCGGGTTTTGGCCACTGGGCCAAAATCCTGCGGGGGCAATAATAATAATAGCAATAATGATAATAATGATGATAATAATAATAATAATAATAATAATAATAATAATAATAATAATAATAATAATAATGATGACGACAGTGGTGACGGTGATGATGACGGTGATGGCGATGGTGATGAGGAACTTCACTAATAATACTAATAGTTGAATTAAACTAGCTCTCATTAACTAAAATCATAAGATCTGAACAAAATACAAAATTGGCTGCAAGCATTATTTACATGTCCTTGAAATAACGCTTCCTTATATATTATATCAGTTAATTATTGCACACTTGAAACTTACTGAGGGAATTCCATTTCTTGATAAACAGACCGCTTTATGTATTTTGTCCCCTACTACTGTAATGCTACATTTGTGCAAACGCCACAAAAAACTATTTCAAGTGTTATGACTATAAAGCTCACTTTAGCAAGGATTATTAAACGTAAAACCAATAAGGCCATTTAGTGCTTGGAAAGCAAAACAACTTCAGTGAAAAAACGCCTTCTAAGTAAGATAGTACAAGTTGTGAAGATTAATCTGAAAAACCTGTTATCTGTACCTAATCTAACTGAAGTTTCTTAAACAAAAGTAGAATTATTAAATGTATTAATGATTCGACCCTATGTTGTAAGAACTATTTGTGCTAAGTATTTTATTTCTTTTTTGTTTTGCTTTTAACAACATGATTGCTATGACATTTTAGTTCGTTGAAGCTAGTTGTTCATTGTATATTACAATTAAGATTCTTTTCAGAAGTAGCAGTTTGATAACTTTGACATTTAGCATTGAACCAAAAGAATTTTAGCAATGTTTGTTAGGCACTGTTCATTTTGGACTTTCAGTGTGTTATAATTATTTGTTCCCTTCCGCTTCAGATGAAATTCAGTTGTGGACCCAGACACTCATGGAAGGAATCATCAACTACCAGGTAGAGGAAGAGTAAACTAAATGAAATGTCTAATGTAGAAATAATGTTTCATAATCACACTAAATACTAGGTTGGTGAATAATTAACACTTATTCTATTTCAATTGAGGTGGATAGAAGGCAGGAGGTAGATATTGATTACGCCGGTATCCAACTTAGTATATACCAGCGAGGCGACTGTTCCTTTCAAGAAAATGAAAGATTTTTAAGAAAATAAAACACTTTTCTTACTTGAATCACTTAGCGTGGCGAGACTCACGCGTGAGCAGCCTAATATAGAAACAAAGGTGTTTTGACAGTTTGTCAACTACAAAACATCGTAAATGGCGTACAACAATGAAATTCTTTAGGCTGTTTTAATCTTCCCTTGTTTTCAAAGCAAACTTTTTCAGTACCGTGATTCCAAACGGACGCAAAGCGACTACTTCCGTCCGCCATTTTGTTTGGGTGTCATTGTCTACTATTTCGGAGGTAAATATTGTATCATAGCTACTATTTCTAAACCAATCAAATCGCGCGTAGCCGAGCTGGTATATACTAACAAATGATAGATCTGTTGTAGACCATTAATCCACTTAAATTAGCCCAAAATTTAAGATCTATCACAAGTATTCATATGCATACAGAAAGTGTTGCAGTTGTGGTACTGCTTTATTTACTCTAACTCAGCAATTGAAAAATAGAGTTGGATTATCATAAAACAGTTTGACAGATACCTGTGGACTTAAGTAAAGCCTTTGATACTTTTCCATATGATATAGTTGTACCAAAATAAATCAGTATAGAGCAAGTATATCTTTCAAACCGATATCAAAGAGTAAAGCTTGGTACAGTGGAATCCCGGTTTAACAATCTTCGATTTAACGATATTCCCGGTATAACGATAACATTGGCTTCCCCGGCAAAAGTTCTAGTAAAATTTATGGGGTTGAACTCCGTTTTATTAATGATATTCGGCTTAAATACATTCCCGGTTTAACGATGGGAATTCTTCCCCGAGAGCAAAATCTTTCCCGGTATAACGATGAAATCAACATGACAAACCACAGGAAATGCTAGTTTTATAACAAAACAAACTTTAGATAATAAACAATGCCTCTGTCAATAACTATTGTTCTTGCTTACACTCCAGCAGCCATGAATGCTGATTGATGTGTTTTAAACCGCTTTAGATCATCACTTATTTTGTGAACCATTTGATATCACAAAGTATTAACTACAAATTTATCAATCAATTAACAAAGAAAAAAACGCGTCCTTCACCTTTTCCCGGTTTAACGATATTTTTAGAAATTTTCCCACAAAATCTTTATACCGGGAATCTTGGTATAACGATATCCCAGTTTAACGGTATAGTATTGACGCCCCCTTGGCATATCGTTAAACCGGCATTCCACTGTAATAGAAACTGGACCTGACAAAAAGTTGCTGCTAGGACACCTCAGGGTCAGTAGTGGTACCCCTGTTATTCAACTGTTTTACAAATAACCTTGCTGACATAACAGGTAGCTGAAATCTAGCTACAACCTCTATGGATAATACCCAAATCGAATCAGCAGACCTCGATCCAGTCGTATGTAGCTTACAAGCACAATCAACACTGAGCTGGCCAGTATTGATCGATGGTGTTAGCTAGAGCACGGAATGGAGTGAAATCACTCGAAATATCAAGTGGATGTTATGCAAACAGATGCCTAAAATAACACGAAGTATATCCCAACAGATTATAGTGTTTAAATGGGCTAGAAACACGCTGCCATTTGAAATTAGAAAAAAAATTCTAGCAATATTTCATGAATTATTTAATTATTGTTTTGAAGTATGCTAGTTCTGTAGTAACAATACATCTATTATTTCATTAACTACTCGATAGACGAAGAGTTAAAGACATACAGACGTACTGTGCTCCTTAACTTTTCAGGAGGATTACACATGGATCCATACCAGTAGATGGAAATAGTGTATGCTCCTAAACTGTTTAAGAGGAACACACATGGATCCATTCCAGTAGATGGAAATAGTGTATACTCCTGAACTGTTTAAGAGGAACACACATGGATCCATACCAGTAGATGGAAATAGTGTATGCTCCTAAACTGTTTAAGAGGAACACACATGGATCCATTCCAGTAGATGGAAATAGTGTATACTCCTGAACTGTTCAAGAGGAACACACATCGTGGATCCATCCCTGTATAAAGAATGTTCCAACTCAACACTCCTTCTTATTTGGGCTGAAAGGACTTAAATCTGTCATCAAATAAAGTCATTGTTTTATTCTTTACGACAACTTTTTATGAGAACCTTTTCAGAAGCTTTTACTGAAACTTTGTATTGTGAAAACATCCTAGAGGACAATTGGAAGTGAGAAAGACCCTACAGTGTACAAACTCGGAGGCTCAATGTGTGATCCAGATAAAGAGGTTGGTTTTTTGTGTTTGGGGAGGCATTTTTACTAACTGTTGCAAGTTTTTTTCAGTATTGATGTTTTGGAATAGTTGCATTTAACTATGTATTTGAAACGAAAACTGCATGGGGAGGCGTTTTTACTAACTGTTGCAAGTTTTTTTCAGTATTGATGTTTTGGAATAGTTGCAATTAACTATGTATTTGAAACGAAAACTGCATATCTAATTGGGTTTTTTAGTGGGCAGGCTCGTATGAGGTATTGTAATTAAAACACAGGAGTTTGTGTTATGTATAGAAGCATTTAAAAATTTTTTAGTACACTAAAACTTTCATTTAAATAACCTTTGTTTAACATTGGAATCATAAAGTAGAGTAACACAATATTTACTGGTATATTCAACAACTAGAATCTAAAAAGTGTTTTTAATTGCGTTAATCCCGCTTAAACTACTGAGCTGAAGAATCACGAAGTTAGTCGATCATGTGTTTTAATTGGCTAAGACAGAAAGAATTGGTAAATTTACGACAAAGCGTTTCTTGCAGGATTGCCCCAAGTGATTGGCTTTCAAAAATGAAAACATATCGGCTCGAGGCGTCTTTGTTAGTATATCCAGCTGTAAATGTTTTCATAGTATTTAAGGACAAATTGCGCATGTGTTCCCGAGCTAGAAACAAAAAGGTTTGAGATTAAAATTTCAAGCATTAAAAAATATTTTGGCAAATGTTGGTTGACAAGTTTGTGAAAATCTTATATCTAAGGGCTGGCTAAAGAAGCAAGGTCACAATGTTGTGGCAGACTGGCGGAAAAGGTAATCATTTGTAGATTATCTTAACACATAGTAGCAGAAATGTCAAAAGATACTTATTACAGTAGCACAAATGTCGCAAATGTGTTCGACTTTTTACTGGGCTACCTGTGGTAAGCCCAGTCTAGGTATGCATTTGTTTTTTCTTGGTCGTGGTCGTGGTCGACCAGATAAAATTTTGATCTCAATAATTATTCAAGTAAATTTTTTTTGACTCTGGACACACAAGATTCATTTCTTGCTCGATCGTGGTGCAGGAAAGAAACAAAAACTTTGAAATATCGGGAAACAATTCTTACGCTCAAATCATTTACAAACGCACATTGTGTTAGTGGTTGACCGACACTAAAAGATGGTCATGAGCGTACATGAACGGCTCGTTTCGCAGACTCAAGAAAATATCGAAGCAAACAAACTAGATACTCTCGCAAAGCGACTAAATGCACCTGCCTAAATGGGAATTCCAAATCACCGAGTTTAGAATCAACTTCAAGTTACAAATGATCAAATTAACTCGATTTTGCGGAAGGATTTCTGCGGCCAAACGAGCAAGTTATTTTAAATCAATAGTCGAGTTGTAGTTGTTGCAATATCAGTTTAGTCGTGTTAATGTTACTGTGATGTCGACATGAGAAAATCTTGTGTGTCACCAGCTGAGATTACATTGATGTATCAGTGAAAATAAAATAAAACAAGAGATTACGCCGTAACCTTACTCGGGCAATCACTACCTTATAAGTAAAGATTTTGAAGTATATTGAAATTAAGAATATTCTATTTCACTTATCCGCTGCAGTTTTTCAACATTTGGGACGAGATTTGAAAATCGCCAGCAACTAGTCTGAACTAGTACATTTATATGTTAAGGTACAAGATTGTTCATATCGTGTTTATCTGCTTCTAACATTTCTTATTTCTGCCAAAATGAGGTTGACTTTTCTTGAAAGCAAAAAGAAAATAGAAAAAAAACATATATTGTTTCAAGGGAAAACCAAAAAAATATATATATATACAAGGACACGTTCACTGCGGACTCGAAACCCGAACCATAGCTACGATCTTGCTACCTTGCGCGGCTGCCAAGCTCGACATGAAAAAAATCAACTCGGCGCTTTTGCTCAAGTAAAATGTCTTTGAGACCTCGTTTTAACTTACATTGCATGCACTTAAGGTTAAAAAAATATAAAGATGTTCTTTAGCGGGCAAAGGAAAAACCAAACAGTATACCTACATGTAGCGAGCGAAATCAGAATCAAACTCGAGACGGCAAAAAGCTTGCTTTAAGGAAGTTCTTGCGTGTCTTACTAGCTGACAGTGAAGCGGCATCTGATAAATCAGTGGGAAAGTTTAGAGACAGTAGTGATATATTATGTAAACAATCACAATGATGTTGAAGAAAATTAAAACAACCATTTGATAATTACATTGATGTATTCAAAATGAAGTACGAACAAGGGCTACTTGACAGACAGGAACCCCAGTGAACGCCTTTACAGCGTCTAGTTTTTATATACTTAAAGAGCTCATTTAAGAATTCATTGATATAGAAGGTCAACGTTTCTTAAGTACCGTACTACTGTGTTATCTTTATTTTACAGATATGTTGTCATCAAGGGAGGCAGGATTGCATATTTCGACACCGTTGAGGTACGTTGAAGCCCTAATGTGCTGATATATGCTAAGGATTGGACAGACTAAATTACAAATTAATATCCATGTTTCAAAAAAATTAAAGTGTGGTGTACCAAGCATGTTAAAGTTATGTATGAAAAAACTCTTCTTTAGTAATAACTATGATACTATGACTGAAGTGTTAGTGATTATACTAATAAAAAGGTAAGCCGTTATTTTAATAATGGAACTAATTAAAAAAAATTTTTTTTTGGACGAGGTCCATGAAATACAACACAGCCAGCTACACATGAGATTTAGAAAACAGTACTAAAACATTTATATAGACTTGGTACTGTTTTTGATTCTTCAATTAATCGAAGACAAGTACAGTTTGACACAATTTTGTCGACAGCGCTGGCGTTCCATTGATCAACAGGACCAGACTTTGCATATAATAGTCCAAACGCTCATGAAAGAACAGTGCCCTTTCAGATTTCGAAAAGTCACTAAACCATTCATCTTTTTGATGAAAACTTCTGGAAAGGAACAAAGAGGAATTTAGAAGAATTTCGTTCGTGACTGCAAGAATTAAGTATAAGCAACACACTCAGCAAGACTAAAAGCATCCTTACTTTGACATAATTTGTTGCGATGATCAAGAACCACAGGTTCCTAGAATCATCATTACTACTAAGGATCATGTTAGGGAGATGTTATATAACCATACAATGCCAGAGAGGACTCGTGTGAGGACTTGTGCACAGGAAGCCCATACCAGGACAAGTTTTACTGCTCATCCTTTGGTCTCGCTGCAGTACTCTCCTTGGGCCTTTAATTTACTTTAGACATGTCGTTATCTATGCTAATTTGTGTTGAGGCATTGTGATTAGACACCTTATATGTTATGCGTTGGGTCTTTAGTTTCCCTATTAATTGTTTAGACATTTAGTTATCTATGCTATGTTTGTGTTTTGGCATCAGTCTATGATCTGTACCGAAAATGTGATTAGACACCGACTTGGCGTGGAATGGATCGGTATGTTTATTTTTTTGTTTGTGTTTCTGTGCAAGTATGGTTACTAAAATGTGTTACTTTCATTGCAGGACTTCCATTTTGAAACACCTATCTGTGTTCTTGATGCCAAACTTGCTACAGTGAAATCAGAAGGAAGTCGGTCAAACAGGTTTCAAATTGTTACTGCATACAAAACCTATAGGTACGTTGATATGATTAACTCCGTAGATCGATTCCTGGCAGTTTGAAAATAGTCTTTTAGCGGGAACCTTGCACAAATACTGTGGGTTCAAAGTACTATCTCAATAAAAAAGACTGAACTTAGCCTGCCTGACCGACCGTTCTTATGCTTCAAGAGTTATCGAAGTTGTTCACAGGTCTTAGCTTGGGGCTTAGTGCACTGTATTGGAAAATAATAGTCAGGTCAAATTTTGCATCATTTACGAATGATTGAATGTTTCCATCAGTTTTCAGGCTGACAGTGAAGCTGATGCGGCCTTGTGGATAGAATGCATCAAGGAAGCTATACAGATTGGCCTTGGCAATATGGAGGTTTGTTAAGTTCATTATTTTAGCTATATCTAATAACTGTTTCTGTGTATGTCAAACTTGCTAGTGTTGACCATAGCTTTTTTGTCAACAACGAGAGCTCTGCCAGGGTGTTTTTTTATAAAGTGTCAAACGAGTTGCTGGTAATTTTAAGAGAGCATAAGTAGCTGTTGTACTTAAGAAACTTCGACTTCTTCAACTATTTCGACTGCATGCTAAAACACATCACTTCATTCTATACAACACCAAGTTGCAGACTTCTACATTTAATCATTTGATAATGTCATATAGCGTTGGCTATTTGGCATATCGAGCTAGTAGATGTGCAGGACGTGTGTCCAGCGGGGAATAGACAAGAACTTAACCAGTGACTCGGCTTCCCATGTGAGTCTGTGTAGCTCAGTGGGTAGAGCATCTGACATCTGACTGGTAAGTTTCGACTGCTCAGTGGGTAGAGCATCTGACTGGTAAGTTTCGATTCCCGTCAGTGACTCTGAATTTTTTCTGATCACTCAAACTTGAGAAGCGGTTTCCTTCATTTTAAAACACATTACAGTTGTCGAGTTTTGGAATCCTCAAGACTTTAAGTTTTTGTTTAGGTTGCTGAAAAAATCTGGGTAAATCCAAGCAACAAAGCGTGTGCAGATTGTGGAGCAAAAGGTACTTCTTACGACTTGTTTATATTTTCACAGTAACACGATTTGTTTTGTGTTAAACTTAACATCTTTCGCAGAGGAGATAAAAGAGGTCGTTCAAAAGAGGTGACTTAGGTGTGACACGGAATCTTTAACTTATTGACTTTACTCTTCGGAGCAAAGCGGTCCAAAAAATCCTAAGATATGGAACTACAATGAAAGTTTAGTACTAGCAAATTGTGTGAAGTTTGACGTGCCAACTACCTTTTTATGCACATGGATAGGAGATTTTTTATTGTTTTCTTTGCTGAAACTAGTATGTGTTAGTTATTGATGTGAAATAAGACAAAGATTTTTTGAGGACTATTATTTCCCAAGCATCAGTATATGCTCCATAGAATTTAAGGTACGAGTTTTGTTTACACTATTCTTTTTCGTAAGAATGGGAGCAGTGTACCCATTGTATGTGAACTAGCTAACATGTTATTAACTAATATGCATATTTATTTTCTAACTCTTATTTATTTCATTGCCCAAAGTTAGAGCTGTATGCTACTATTATTATTGAACATTAAATAGTTGCTGTTGTTATTATAAAGCTGACCTAATTGCAGTTTTTTAAACCCTTATCTCTAGCTTAAGGATATTTGAGTTCAGATATCAGTATAATCTTGCGTAGACGTGCTACAAGCTTGCGTAGTGTTTTGTTTTTGTCTAACTGAGAATTTCCGTCAGCTCAAGCGAGTAAATGTTTTTATTTAATCTGAATGTTGTAGATCCCAAATGGGCGTCTGTTAATCTTCTGGTGGTTGTGTGTATTCGCTGTGCAGGTTTGTAACTCTTCCGTCACTTGCTGAACATTGTCTTCGTTGCCTTCTGACGTAATATAGTTGAGTATTAAAAAAAGGAAAAAAGAAAAGTCCAAAAAAGGGAGGAGTGGAATCACATTCTCTAATACTTTGCACCACTAAAATGGAAGACTTTTTACTTTATTAATGTAATGGATGTAATGATTCGTTAAACAATGCTTCAAAATCCTTTGACTGACGCATGAAAATGTTCTTGGCCAGGCACAAAGATTAAGCTAATAAATCATTAAGCGTTGTACAAATGAACACAGTTTGTTGCGTATGTCTCATCATGCCCAGAAATGCACACATTTCGTATGACTTTGGTAAAATGTTTTGCACCTTTAGGTTTAAACTCCTTATATATTCTTTAACATCTTGACTAAGAACTGCACCTAAAGTTACTAGATAAACTACACAAAATACATTTGTAGGATATATATAAGCGTCGAAAACCCGTGTAATTCAGTGTTTACTGCAGAATACTTTTTGTATTTCGCAAGTCCTATAAATATTTAAAACAAACCACAAATGTTTCTCTGTTTACTTTTGCAGGGATACACAGAAAGTTAGGAGTTCACTACTGTAAAGTTCGATCACTGCTGATGGACGAAAAAATCTTTAACGCCACCCTTGTCAATGTAAGATGAAGTTTGAACAAACTTTCTAGGACCAATAGAGACAAAGACACGCCAGGTTTAGGAAGATAATGGCGGAGGCCGGTAGATTATCCGAAAGATGGATAACCTATCAGCCAAAGACAAGTTTCCATTAATATAGCAAAAAACCCTAAAGTGTGTATTTCGCTTATAACCGTCTCATGTGTTTCTACATCATACTTTGAATTGGGCGCCTGAGAATAAACACCAGCGGTTTACTTTGTATTTTTCGATGCCGCTTTTACAACGGAGATGAAGTTGTTTATTTTTGTTATAAAATCGGACAATTATATCGGCTTGGCAGGGTATATCGCAGATTACTCAGCCTCTGATTTTTTAATGCTCCTTTTTCAATGATATCGAGAGAAATTTATTGGGTGATTAATTATACCCATAGTATTCTTTCGCCAATAAATCTTTGTAATTTCACTTTATTTGTTTTATGTGCTCAAAGCCAGTTACGTATGACCATGTAGTCGATAGCACTTATAAGGACTTGTTTTTTTTGTTAAACGGTACTTAATTAATTGTCTAACAATTACGACCATAACCAAATGAACGCGACGGTCTTACTGCTACTAATAGTCTACATCAGGCGACGGTGTAGACTGGATTACGGTTTGGCTTTTTTCTCGGTGGCGGATCACGTGGACAGTCTTCTTTGTTATGATTGGTTAGTCAGTAAACGCTTTCTGCTGTTGTATTTCCGACTTGTCGGTATCATAGCCTCGGTAATGTCAATGCCGTTGTGTCTATTTATGTTCTTGAGGTGTAGCCAGATCTGAAAGGCTTTCTAAATTGATGTCCAAACCAATATTTATCACGATTGACTCCACGCCAGTCTAGCTTCGTTGCATGCTCCACTACTGCGCAGATTTTGGTCTTTGCTTGTCTGTCGCGTTCATTAGTGAGATTAAGCTCCGCGTTTATGCGAGTCGCGAACATGAAATGTGACACGTCAGCAAGATTTTCCCGCGTCTGCTGTTTCACGTTTGCCGTACGTACGCCAAGGTAAGGGTTTTCGCGTACGATATTTACTTGAGATATTTTTATCTTTTTTCAATCATAAAAAGAGATTATAAGTCGTTAAAAAGGTAATGTTTAGTCAGCTAAATTGAAAAAACAACACAAGAAGTTATTCAGATAGTGCCAATTGGCAATTTTCCTTAGCGGGAATCAAGCAATTGTTATTTGTGACATACAGTTACAGTAAAAAATATTTTTTTCTTTGCTAATATGTATTTTCAGAAAAAAGATTTTAATTGCACTGAATTTACTTGACACAAGTTTCCAGTCGAATTTGAGTCGCTCGCGTGTTTTCGCTTGAAACTCGCGTCAACGTGAAGCTAAACCAATAAAACAAGACAATATACGGCAAACGTCAGACGGCAAATTGACGTTTGCCGTCTCGCGTATACACGGTGCTAAATCTCACCATTTAGTTATGATCATAATCGTTAGACTTTGAATAAATATCCTTTGTTGCTTATTCTCCTCGATGAAGAATCCCTTTACTTTATTGACTTTGTACTTTAAGTCATTGCTAGTAGTGGTCATGTTGCTGTTACGTCTCTCTACCGTTTAGCTCTTTGTGATGATTGGTAATGAAAACACCAACAGCCTGTTGTGTCACAAGCTGCCCGACGATGATAAAATTAATCCAGATTCTAGCAGGTTAGTTCATCAAGGTTGTTTTGCAAGCAGACCAGTGGGCTATTTTTTTGTGTGATAGAATTAAAGCGCCTATAAAGCTTATTTTTTTAATTTTTAGATGAAATGTAGAACTCTTTAATAATAGTGATTTTCGAAAATAAAAGTTTCTCACAATTCCTGTAACATTTTACTGGCTTGAAACGTGCATGACGTAGCATGAGGCATGAGGCAGAGACAATTTTATCATCTCAAAACATTATGGATTCTGAAAACAATCGCCATGTTGTCATACCTTTAATCAAGGAGTTATTTTCTCGAAATTATTTGAAATAAAATTTTTCTTAAAAATCCTCACAACTCACATGCTGCTACGTCACAGATTGCTAGTCCCCGGCCTGCTTGGTCAAAATTCACATTCCAATCATTTTTTGATTAGAAAGCGTACTTAGACTCGGAAATTTTCTTTTTTTGTCAATTCAGTTTCTGTGTTCACAATCTAAAAGATAATAAAGTAAGCTTTGTAGGGACTTTATAAATTTTTATCAAAAGAATTTCAGTTAATATTGTTAAGGTTGAATCTAAAGTTTAGTCAACAGTTTATTGTTACGAAATGTTTTTGTATCCGTCCTCAAGGTAGGTTTTTGGTTCTAAAATTAGTTCAGTTGTCATCCTTCAGTTTAAAGAGGTTATTGTTACTTGTATTTGGTTTTCGATTTGCTTACAGGGAGCGGCGAGAAGAGTTCATTTACGCCAAGTACAGAGATAAGAAATACTCTCAATACCACAAGTTCTTTGGGTATCCTGATGCACTCGGAGGGGTAAAATTACCGTTGTATTCTTTAAGTGTGCTGAGCTGTTTTTAATGAAAAATTTTTGTATCTCGTGTTGACTGCAATAGTTCAACGAAAATTTCAATTCTTTATTACAAATGGTCAAGCCCTTCTAGAAACAGTTTTCGTAAAGATTTTTCTGAAATTGTACAAGTTTAGGTACGAAATTTGAACACCAGGTCAAGTTACGCTATATTATGGTGTTCTTCATGTCTCATAAATATGTGGTTTAAGGTTGCGATAACCTAGGATTGCCAGCAATGTGTATTTTTTTCATTTAAATGTGACTGCTTTTAAAAATGTGTGGAACAGCGATTAAACGATTAAACGGTTGTTTCTTAAGTGCTTTATTCGTAATAGATAAGGTCAACGGCGCCTGTCTTATCAAATAAGTTATTCTACGTAATTAACTCACCGTCGCTTACCTTTTGGCAGGCCCTCAGAGAATCAGTTGTCACCGACGATGTACTTGGAACAATGGAGTTAATTTTGAACAAAGCAAATGTAAGTGTAACTCATAAGTTTTTATTGAAAAGTCAAATACGAACACGCTGACTGACCCACTTGCAATATCGCTTGACTGCACAGCAATAGGCTCTTGCAGTTAAAGGTCTCGATTAGATTAATTAGCTATGACAAAATGGTGTTAAGAAAAGGAAAGAGCAACAAAATGAAACAGTTCCTTTCACAACAAGAATATGTAAAAATGTTAAAACTAAAACCATCTAGTCATGATATTTTTTCTGTTTAATTTGGCAAACTAGCACAGATCGTGCAATACTTAAAAATTAGCCAAACTTTACTGGTCAAAAAAGGCAACTGCGATGTCGAGCTTTGTCACAAATTTTACACTGCAGGAAAGCTCTATTATAGTTTTACAACATATTAAAAATCCAGCTTGGGTAATTCATAAACTGCCCGCTGCGAGTTTCGAAAGTCGAGTTATTTTTGACTTAGTGCAACACTCCAAAAATAGTCAAACTTTACTGTTCAAAAAAAGCCACTGTGGTTTCAAGCTTCGTCACAAATTTTACTGAAATGTGTATAGTATACATACTGTCACACTTTGTCACAAATTTTACACTGCAGGAAAACTCTATTATACGCTTTGTCACAAATTTTAAACTGCAGGAAAACTCTATTATAGTATTACAACATATTAAAAATCCAGCTTGGGTAATTCATAAACCGCCCGCTGCGAGTTTCGAAAGTCGAGCCTGTTTTTGACATTAGTGCAACACTCCGAAAATAGTCAAACTTTACTGTTCAAGAAACGCTACTGCTGTGTCAAGCTTCGTCACAAATTTTACTGAAATATGTATAGTATACATACTGTCACGCTTTGTCACAAATTTACACTGCAGGAAAACTCTATTATACGCTTTGTCAAAAATTTTACACTGCAGGAAAACTCTGTTATAGTATTACAACATTTTAAAAATCCAGCTTGGGTAATTCATAAACCGCCCGCTGCGAGTTTCGAAAGTCGAGACTATTTTTGACATCAGTTCAACACTCCGAAAATAGTCCAACTTTACTGTTCAAAAAGCACTACAAGAAAGCTTTTTTATTGTGTTACAACATATTAAAAATTCAGCTTGGGTAACTCATAAACCACCCGTTGCAAGTTTCGAAAGTCGAGACCAATTTTGGTTATTTTTACTTCAAAACAGAACACATGTCACGCATTCCCTACAAACTCATTGTTGCAGATCGGCGTCGATGTCAGTTGCAAATTCAAACACTTTTCGGTTTTCTAGGTGCATTTAATTGCTTAGCTTAGACTGAAAAGTTAAAAAGCATAAGAGTGAATGATATTCTTGATTTTTCATGCCTAACCTACAAATAGCTATTTGCTTTAGAACTCAAAGTGAAACGCTCTAATGGCAACAGTGGCGCCTTGATGCTATGTCACGCATTGACATTAAAATAATTAAAAAAAAAAAAAAACCAACCTTTTTGGAAAGCAGTATTGAGCAACAACGGTTATCAATAGCTCATGAACTAGACTTTTGATTATTTTGAATATAACACTACATCATTTGTGTACTAGGGAATACACTTACCAATTATTATGAAGTAAACAATATCGCACTTTTAGCGACAGCTTCTGCCTGATCTCCAAGACTCCGGCACACAAAAAATGAACTTCTCTTTGGCTTTTCCTCATTTAATTTGCTAAACAATTTATCTGTCGCTTTTACATTATTTCAGAGTAAAAGGAAAAGTAATTAAATCACAGGAATGTGTAGACTCCAGTTCAACAGACTTTGTTAAATGTTAACTGGTATTTTTAATCGCTCTCTCACTACTCCGTTAGTCATAAGCTAACTCACTGAACACTCCACTTGCTTCTCCCGAATGCTCTCGCATGCATACTTGCATAATATTTTATAAACAACTCACAGGGGAGTTTAACTACAGAATGGAGAAGAGAAAGACTCATTTTAACTGATGTTCACATAAAATGTATAAACCTGTAGGCTGTACAATGTGCAAATGGTCAACACATCGTCGCTCACTTCTTTGGAATGGTTTTTTGTATATTTCCGGAGGAAGCCGGTATGGCTTCTTCCATGGCAGACTGCACTCTCTTTGTAGAATACAACCAAGATGTTGCCCAACACTTTAATCTGTGAAAGATTTCGGAGACCAAATATGACAACGGGAAAACCGAATATTGTTTTTGTTTGCCGCTGACATCGACGCGAGGATATTAAAGTTTGTTGGGAGTGCGTGACATGTCTAGTTTTGAAGTAAAAATAACCCAAAATTGGGCTCGACTTTCGAAACTCGCAACGGGCGGTTTATGAGTTACCCCTGCTGAATTTTTGATATGTTGTAACACAATAATAGAGCTTTTTTTGTAGTGTAAAATTTGTGACGAAGCTTGACGCCGCAGTGGCTTTTTTTGAACTGTAAAGTTGGACTATTTTCGGTGTTGCACTAATGTCAAAATAGTCTCGACTTTCGAAACTCGCAGCGGGCGGTTTATGAATTACCCAAGCTGGATTTTTGATATGTTGTAACACAATAATAGAGCTTTTCTTGTAGTGTAAAATTTGTGACGAAGCTTGACACCACAGTGGCTTTTTTTGAACTGTAAAGTTTGACTATTTTCGGAGTGTTGCACTAATGTCAAAATAGTCTCGACTTTCGAAACTCGCAACGGGCGGTTTATGAGTTACCCAAGCTGGATTTTTAATATGTTGTAATACCATAATAGAGTTTTCCTGCAGTGTAAAATTTGTGACAAAGCTTGACATCGCAGTTGTCTTTTTTGACCAGTAAAGTTTGGCTAATTTTAAAGTGTTGCACTATGGCTCCTAGTTTGCCAAATTAAACAAAAAAAATATCATGACTAGATGGTTTTAGTTTTACCATTTTTACATATTCTTGTTGTGAAAGGAACTGTTTAATTTTGTGTGAAATGTCAGCTTATACAATATAGCAGTTGCGTGTATGCGAGAGTCAAATTTGACTGATTTTTCATTAAAATTACCAGGCCCCGAGGGCCCGTGAGCGCTAATTTAGGTTTTTCTAAATTTCTCGAAAACGAAAGCTCAGTTGCAAGTTAAAGTGTGATTTCTAAAATCAGTTCACCAAAGGGGTTCTCCAGGCAAAATATAAAGAAATCCGAAGTTTGACGTTTGTCCACGAGTATTTAATTTTCTCAGTTAGCAGCTCTCAAATCATTTACTGTAGGAGTCTTCCACTTACTTAAAAACCAGAGATAGAGAAATCAACAAAGAGTCAAACAATCTTTGATTTATTAGTGACAACCATTAGCTTTTATCTAGCAGATAGCTTATCCAGACTTCGTACAACTGGGCCTAGATATATACGAAGCAATACATATGGAACAAGGTTGCTAATGACAGTGCAAAGCTATTCAGGTTTTGCAAGATTTAAGAAAATGCAAAAGGAATCTTACTTGAGGTAGAAAATTCTTTCAATTTACATGGAGTTTTCGCCTGGCACAAGCTAATATTTTTGGACTTGAAGCAAATTAGGGATTGTTTTGGCAATGTCTTTACAAAGAATGCAAAACTAGACAAGGTTTAGAAAAGTGCAAAACGGGGAGTAAGTTTCATTGTTTATGCCTCTTAGACCATTCCATGTTATCAGATGATAGAAGTTTAATGTTTCTTCTCACCATAGCTAAGATATGTTCCGGAAGGAAGTCAGGATGAACGGACTCGTAAGTAAAGCCAAAGCTTTCGAAACTGTTCGGTGTTGTACATTTCTTGTTTTTGTATTGTAGACATTTAAGCTTTGAATACTAAATTAGTTTTGTAAAAAGGGATCAACTCATCGGGAGTGAGTGCATTGGGTACTAAGAGTTCATAGTCTAAATATTCGCCCTGGGAAGTTTTTAAGGTTGTGACACTATGACTGTTAGCTCTTGGTCGGAGGAAATTGCTTTTGAGAGGTAGTTTCAGAGTTTTCGACCACTCAATTCGGGTCAAAAGTTCGATTTCCTCCATTGATTAAGGTAGATGTGCAATGGAAGAAAACGTATTTCTTTTTCTCTGCCTTTTGTATTCGTTTAGACATGGCACAAAGGTATAAGGAATAAACATTAACCACAATAGAGGTTTTTGATCCAAGTTTACCGCATACATGACATACGTGAAAACCTACCTCTTCACGTTGAAAACGCGCGTCGAAAACCTCACACGTGACGGAAAAGACTGGTCACATGACCTCCAGTGGTTTACAGTTTGCGGTAAATTCGGATCTTAAACTCTCTCATGGCATACGGAACACCCACACTTTCGAATCGGTCGCAAAGGTCTCCCCTTGTCTTAACTATCTTGGACAACTCAGGGGATCCTGAGTTGAACTAAGATACAGATTACATTTCACACCACCAGTATTCGCCCTTTTCACAAGTATGCATGCCCAGTTTTCCAATCACTTATTATGCAATTACCTCCATGAGGACCTGGAAAAACAACAAAGACTGACGCTTAAAATCATTTTCTAGCCAGATACTGCCTACGCGAAGGTCCAAGCCGAGTCTGGCCTGGAGACGAGAATCAATTACCAATATGCTTTTCAATGACATTGCCACCAACATTAACCCCTTTCACCCCTAAGAGTGAGTTTGTAAATTCTCCCTTAGTGTTCCTATGAGAAGATGGATGATCAAATTTCATATTCTCAGCACTTACCAGGTTGTTTTCTTTTGTTTACTGTAAGGAGAATTTAGATGTTGACAAATGCCTCAGGGCTGAAAGAGTTAAGCATAGGCAATACGACATCTTTACTTGCAAGAAAGGTGTAAAAATACTCACTGAGTTGTAGACGAGAGCTTGTGCAACCAAGTTTTTGCAGCCCAAAAAAAACACCGATACAAAAACATTTCTTACCAAATCTTAAACCTTGAATATTGCGTTTTTATTAAATTTTCAATCTCGAACATTGCAATTCGCGCGTTCTGATTGGTTCATTCAATTTCGGTTATCAGCTCATATTCGGAATTCACCAAATATGGAAACTGACTGTAGTGTTTGCAAAGCCAAAAAATAGGTTC
>JAOBAT010003017.1:0-10846 GCA_026413305.1 Hydrozoanthus tunicans
GATCCAAGCAAATTCAACCCAAAAGTGATTTTTCGGCCAAAATTTCATTTCTGGCGAACTCAACCCTTATAAGCCCAAATACTGTATAAGTGTATTTCAAAATTTGCGTTTCTTTGTAAACATCAAAACGTTACAGCCATAAACAGGTGGCTGTGGAGTTCAGCAGAACAACAACTATATTGACTTTCATTCTGTTCTGTTCCCGTTGTTCTAGTCGAATAAGTCGGTTCATATAGAAGTTATTTTAAATAAATATACCGTTTATTGTGACGCACAATAATAGTATTATAAATGAAACTGAAAATGTAATGGTATGCTAGCTTCGATTCGCTTGTTGACAATGATAAGGGTTGTTACTTTGAAAACAAAACTTATGAAGTTTGTTTACAAAACAAAAGGTCCGAAAATTCAACTTCCGAATATTAAAAGAGTCCAAAGTTTCGAAATTACTTAATTTTGATTAATGACTCAATATCGAAAGTTTTGAAAGCCTGGTGTGGTCAGGTATCCGTATTTTAAAATAGTTTGAAAATAAAACTCGAATCATCATCTTCTAATAGAATGTCTTTTCTGCGTTTGTCTCATCTTTTGAGTCAAACTATTTCACTGTATGCTATGGCATAGTTACCCACAATCAGATCCTGAGAGTGCAAGAGGCACCCCTTCTTGAGTTCTTCTAGTCTTCGATGGCAACGGTCGACTTAAGATTAATTTCTTATTAACTCTGTGTTAAATGTCGTCGGTTATCTGAAGTTTATGGGTAGACATGTCAAAAAAACTTTGGTCTGAAATTGAATGTCCAAAAGTTTAGGGTCCGAAGATTTTCTTAATTAAAAGAACTAAAGTACTTAATTACGCCAAAGTAAAGGCTTTACAGTTAGATGGTTGTGTTGTTGCAGGGAATCGCTGCTCTTTATTACAATTCAACTCTGCTGCTTAGCACGCTTGAGAAACTTCACTTCCCTAACACTGAGGAAACGGTTACGGCACAGTTCTTTTCACGTTGGATAAGTGATGCAGACTGCTTTTTTGGGTGAGAAACTTAGAATGTAGTTCTTATTTATAATTATCGAGGTCTTTACGGGGAAATCTCAGGCCGAGGACGTGAAGAGGGGGGAAGAAGAGCGTAGCGAGGTTGCCTAGTAAAGAACAAGAACTTGAGAAGTTATTTACTGCATTTCTTTTTAAATTAGTTAGAAATAAGATAGAGCAATAAAAAAGGGAAAAAATGCCCTATGAGCAGCTAATAAGATGAAAAGATTCTGTCTGACCATGTAACAATTACTATTAAAACTAACAGGGTTCAAGTAGGTCAAGGAGCTTGTACACCTTTTCTGTCCCAAGCTCAAGAAAGCTAAAAAAAACCTTCAATAGTAGGTAGACTACTCGAGTTGTAGAAAACTAGGAAAATCTGGAATGCAAGGAAGACCACTATAGTTCTAGAAGGCTAGGAAACTCAGGAATGCCAGAAAGAATACTCGAATTCTAGAAAACTAAGAAAATCTGGAATGCCAAGAAGACTACTCGAGTTCTAGAAAAGTAGGAAAATCTGGAATGCCAGGAAGACTACTAGAGTTTTAGAAAACAAGGAAAATCTGGAATGCAAGGAAGACTACTCGAGTTCTAGAAAACTAGGAAAGTCTGGAATGCGAGGAAGACTACTCCAGTTCTAGAAAACTAGGAAAATCTGGAATGCCAGGAAGACTTCTCGAGTTTTAGAAAGTTAAGAAAGTCTTGATTGCCAGGAGGACTACTTCAGTTCTAGAAAAGTAGGAAAATCTGGAAATTATACCTGGAAGACTACTCCAGTTCTAGAAAACTAGGAAAATCTTGGATGTCAGGAATACTAATTTAGTTGTAGAAAACTAGGAAAACTTGGAATACCAAGAAGACTATTTTGAGTTTTAGAAAACTAGGAAAACCTTTAACACCAGGAAGACTGCTCCAGTTCTAGAAAACTATGAGAAGCTTAAATACCAGGAAGACTGCTCCAGTTCTAAAAAAACTAGAAAAACTTGAATACCAGGAAGACTACTCCAGTTCTAGAAAACTATTAAAAGCTTGAATACCAGGAAGACTGCTCCAGTTCTAGAAAACTAGGAAAATCTGGAATGTAAGGAAAACTTCTTGAGTTCTATTAAACTAGGAAAACCTTTAACTCCAAGAAAACTGAGAACACATCAAACTTTCCTTGAAAGAAAGAAACCTAGAGAAGCTTTGAAGTGTTGAGCTGAAACGTAGAACCCTGGCAGGCCTACAATTGCGTTACAGGCCTCTTGAGACCTGTAACACATTGGAAGACATGATTCTTCTTTTGAAGTCTTGTGTATGAAAAATACCTGGATAAAGCTTTAAGAGTCTGTGAAGATTTTGTGATTAATATATCTTTCGTAATCTAACACCTTGTTGACTTAATCTGTGACTTATCCACTTGTTTCTGATAAAGTTAAAAAATGGGTAAGAAAATAAAAACATGGTGTATTTACAGTCTTATTTTTTACAGCTTACATGATAGAAAGGTCTTTATTTTGGGATTCTGTACCCTTTTCGTCCTACCGAGAGAAGCACGACCCCAAGCCATCATACAGTGCACTGCAAAGATTTTACCTGCACTTTTGTTAGTGTTTGCAGGGCTTAAACGAGCTTATGAAGGTATAGTGAACTGGAATTTAGATTGCAAAAATGAGTTAAAATGCCATTGAAATGAAAGTTTTGTTACCAGAGTGGATAGACCTTGCCAAATGAGGAATAGCGGTGAAAAAGTTCGATCAAAATGTTTTATGGTATAAACATTGAATGTCGTAGGCAAATATGCATTTATTTAATCTGCTTCCAATCCATAACCTTTGGATGAATTGAAGCTAAGCTCGGTCTAATTCTAATGTATCTCGAGGTAGATAGATTAAAATCTGTTCATGTTTAAACTTTTTCCTTTTTCTACTTCGTTTCATGCTGTAGAAAACCTTGAAGTAAAACCTCTGTGTTTTGCCCTACCATTATTACAGAGTATATCTCTTTTATAAAATCTTGCCAACAAAAAGTAGGTGTAGCTTAGTTGGTTAATGTGTGGCCTTCAGTCATGGAAGAGAATTTAGAGCAGATGGCTAGTGAACAATTTTTTGTCATTTTAAATGTTTGGATTTGTCTATTGATTGCGGTAAACTATCTGTAGACACGTGTTTTGTACGTGTAAGTCGTCAATATCTAATTTCTAAGATTTATTGTGGAAGAATTGTTCTTGTTGTCATAAGCCTCTTTTTCTCAAACCATATAAACTTTCGCGTCATCTGTCAATTCATCAAATTAAGCCTAAAAGTTAGCAGAAAATGTATTCACTGTTCCATCTACAGAACCAAGTTAAGTGACCTGTTCCCTTTGTGAGTTCCTGTAGCTCAGTGGGTAGAGCGTCTGACCGGTAATCAGAGGGTCGATTTCCGTTGAAATGACTGAGAAATTTAGTCAAAGAAGCTTATGACAACAAGACCAATTCTTCCTCAATATTTTGTGCTGCAACAATTAAATATGGGGTTCAAATCCCATCTGGGGCTCGGATTTTTTTCCGAGTTTCTCCATGTCTTTAACATCACGTAACGATTAAATAATTTTATTATTGTTATTATCGTTTTTACCACGTGGCAGTTGTAATTTGTTTTCTTGTTGCAGCTCGAGGTTGTGGTGAAGAAGAAGAGGAAGAGGAAGTGGAAGAAATTGTTGAGGATGGTAAACATTTTATAAATATTAATGTGATTATGAAGATGGTGAAAACGGTGATGGAATTGTTTTTTTTTTCGGTTTTTATAACATTCTGACTCAAGGAGTCACGGAAGAACATACAATAGGACTCGAGGTCCCCTTCGAGGTCTGCCACCTGGGACCTACGGTTTAAAGTCCTTATCCGAGAAGACGCGAAGGTCTAACCGTTTGCAGATGTTAGGGCAAAGGCAGCACCTACTCCTCAGTTATTTTAAGACCCTGAGTGAAACAGACTGGCGTCTTCCCAACTGGGCTAACCAGGCGGCGGTTAATGAGTATGATGATAATTAGATTTTGCAATTTCCGTTTAAATGGTTTTCAGAAGTTTATTAAAGCTGGTTTTCAAATATTCAAAAATTAGTAAACAAACTTCATAAGTGTATTTGTTAAAGTTCAATTTTACCCTTCGTTTGAATTTTAGTTTCCTTTGTTTTGGAAATACTTATGCACGGTAATGAGTTTGGAGAAGGAATGAAAAAGGACGAAAGTTAACCACAACACATTTATTACCTGATGAATACATTGACAGTCGTCTCATCTCCCTCCCCCCTCCCTTAGTAACAATTGTTCAGTCAGGCCCGGTTGAAATTGTCCGAGTTGGAGTGGCTGTTCACGAAGCTTTCCAGACACCCAGTAGTATTTATCTGCTGATACCTGGACACGCAGACATTTTTCGACAAAAGAGTCGACTCTTACTTGTTCCGTTGCCAAAACATTTTACGGTTAGATTTATTGACGTTTGAACTTCGTAAAAACTAAGGTAAATTTTGTTTGTTTTATTTCTCAAGATGAACTTTCAAGTGATGATGATGAAATAAATGAAGATGACGTGGAGTATATCGAGAAACTGGCCCAGAAGGTAGTATTGAGTGAAATATAGTTGTAATTTAATGATAGTGTTAATGATAATGATGATAAATTGAAAGTAAACCAGAGATGAATATCAAGATAATGAAAACTGTTCAAATGTCTCACGTTGTGCAGTCGTTGAATACCGCGAAATCTCGACTGCTGACTGCTGGTCTTCTCCTTGGGGTGTGTAGACTGTGATCAGATCGCCGCGTTGTGAAATGCGCGCGGTATCTTGGAAGGATCTGTCACGTGACGCCACTTTACCTGACTTGTTCCAGTCAACTCGGCTGTATAAATGAGTACCAGCTTCCTGCGGTGGATTAGTGTCTCGTCCAGGGGAATCCACTTAACCCTACAGAAACCGGAGATAAAGGAAAATGTCAAAACAATGGTACTTCCTAGGTACTCAATTTAGGGGGGTGGGGTATTATGTGCCGCCACCCACCACCTTTTTTCAAAAAAGCTGAATTTCAGGAGCAAATATCAAGTTTAATAAAATACCCCTAAATCAGGTTTTGAAAAAGTGAGCTCTGAAAAAGTGGGGAAGGGTGGGGTAGGGGGATATGTGCCGCCACCCACCACCTCCCCCGACAAAATTGGGTTCCTTAAAAATACCATTGTTTTGACTTCTTCCCTAAGCGCCGTTCCTATGAACCAGTTAGGCTTGTGAAAGAATTTAGCTTATGGTTCAAACTTTTAAGACAGTTTGGAAGAACTAGCTGCTCATATTCAGCTGTTTACTTTTTTTAATCAACCCCATTTTTCTCATAACAGTAAGGCTTCACTTCTATGTGCTATGTAGGGAGAAATTAGATTTTGATTAAGTGGCCAAGGCTGAAAAAGTTAAGTCTTATAGAAAACTATAACCATGGCAACACTTTCTTTCCAGGCTGCTGATCATCTAGATGATGAAGAAGAAGAAGATGAGACGCAACTGGAGAGTTTTACCTCAGCCATTGATGATGAGAACGCCGTTGATGAATATATTACTTTTAAGAGCGCTTTTCAGGGTAGGGATACATTCCCCTACCCCACCCCACCCCTCGTAACCACCACTCTTTTGCTCGCTTTTTTCTTTCTCCCGCCCCTAACTACCACTTTTTTGTTTTCTTATTTCTCTTTCCCAACACTACTTTTCTTCATCTCATTTTTCTGTGCCCCCCCACCCTCCCCACTACTTTTTTTGTTCTCGTTTGTTCTCTTCTTACCCCCCCAAACGGCTTTTTGTTCTTTCTTGTTTTCTTTCTTTCCCCCACTGCTTTTTTGTTCTTTTTTGTCTCCTCGCCCCTCCCCCATCACCGCTTTTTCTTTTTCTTTCTCACCGCTTTATTTTGTTCTCTTTCTTTTCAAACCCCTCCGCCCTTCACCGCTTGTTTCTTTCTTTTTCTTTTTTCTCTTCCCCTAACCACCATCTTTTTTTGTTTTCCTTCCCCTTTCCCCTAACACTGCTCTTTTTTTCTGTGTGTTCCCCTTCTTTTGCAATTTTTAACTGCACGTTCCACGTCTGTACATACACACCAGCCATTTATATTTCAACGAACTCTGATTTGTTTGTGCGTTTTTTGTATTAAGGCCTGCAGGCGAGCGACCCGCAATGGTACTCTTCCCTAGTGGCCCCGATGACCAGCGATGAGCAGAATATACTGAGAGAAGTCCTAACGCTGGCCGACCAGAGAATCGCTTCACGAGGTAATAACGAATGTTTCTTGTATTTATGATTTAGATTTTACAGTACATTTTTGGAATCCCAAACTGATGTTTGTAAACGTATAAAAAAAATTTTGAGTGTAGGTTCCCTTGAAAGTACATGTTTGTAAGACAAAAGAACTTGGTTTCTCCATATAACAATATTTTTATTAGCTGTTACTCAAACTTGATACTGTGCAATGGTTTCTCAATCGATGTTATAAACGTAATTACATATCGTACCATGTAGATATTTCAGAGCTAGTAGAAAAATCCGACCTCTCTGTTATCAATAGCATCCGAAAACAACCAAGTCATCCTCTTTTCAACCTACTTCCACGTGTTAAAGAAAGTTCTCTGCACCTGAGGAATCCAAGAAGCTTATTGCCTCGCATAAATACTGAGCGATATAAATCATCATTCTTACACAGGCTCCATTTCAAATACAAATTTGCTATGTAATGTTTGTTATAAATTTTAAACTTAGATTTTAAGGATTTTATATTTATATATTTGTATATTAGCATGATTGTAATTTTTTTTTCTTTTTTTTTTAGTCCCTAGCATGTTCTTTGCAAGGTGTCAATAAAGACTTTATTATTATGAAGAAACAAACGAAGTTGTATCGTATTTTCCTTTTTCAGAGTCCAGACGGATCGAGGCACAGGGAGGATTTCAGTTCACAAACATGTCGGTACCCGCGTCCTTCAACTTTGGCCCACGTTAAAGCCGACCTTAATAGACTTAAAACACTGCCTTGTTTGGTTGGGCGAAGAGTGTCGAAATAAAGATTTCTAAAGCGTTTTTTTCCATGGAAATGAATCTGGAATTACAGCCTTCATACTTAAATTGTAACATAGTGAGTAGATTCGCTTTTTTGTCAACTGGAGTGACAAACAGGTGTAGAAACTAATAATACTTTCTCGTCTCCATACCTGATATACATACTATCTACTAACGATAAGCACTTTTCAGCTATTACAGTTGCTTTATACTGAGCTGTTATTAAATGAGTTTTTATGTCTATATTGTTGCTGATTATGACTGCAGATTTAGAAGGATTAACCTCGTTTTTACAAATGAAGCAGGCTTTCAACACAAAGTAAATCATTTTGAATGTTGAGAAAATTGGAGTCGATCAAACGAGATAAACTGTTGAAGATGAAGTGAAGCGAAATTAAAACAAATTGTTTACAATCGTTGGAACTCTTCTGTTGTAGGAAAGAGAATTTAGAAACAACAACAGCCACAACAACGATAACAACAACAACCGCTATAACAACAACAACAGAGATAACAATAACAGCAAGAAAAAGAACAGGAGCAGCAACAACAACAACATCAACAGCGACAAAACAGCAACAGCAGTAAAAAAAACAACAATAACAACAATAGCAAAGAAAACAACAACAACAACAGTAACACGAAAAGCAAAAAACAACAGTTGTAACAACAACATGACCATCATGACCAACGACAAACAAGAGCAACTACAACAATATTAGCAACAACAATAAAAACAACAACATTAGCAACAACAACAAAAGCGACAACATTAGCAACAAGAACAACAACATTAGCAACTACAACAACAACATTAGCAACTACAACAACATTAGCAACAACAACAACATTAGCAACTACAACAACAACATTAGCAACAACAACAAAAGCAACAACATTAGCAACTACAACAACAACATTAGCAACAACAACAAAAGCAACAACATTAGCAACAACAACAACAACATTAGCAACAACAACAACAACAACATTAGCAACAACAACAAAAACAACAACAACAGCAACAACAAAAACAACTTTAGCCTCGTTAATGTGATTAAGGCTCCAGCAATCTTAACCTACTGTAAATGTTCTAATTACCCAAACAAAGCTGATTATCGAAGGTGAAAAGTGAAATTCTCCCAAGCTTTTTCTGTAACAAGTATCAGCTCTTGTAGGAAGAATTTACAAATATAACTAGAAGTTTCCTGTTAATATCGCGTTCTAAAAATATAGCGTAGCAACTTGAGCATCTATACCTCCAATAGACCCCTAGTTATATACATAGCTAGTGCAGCAAAATCCCTACAAAATTCCGGTTAGGGAAGAAGTCAAAACAATGGTATTTTTAAGGAACCCAATTTTGTCGGGGGAGGTGGTTGGTGGCGGCACATACTCCCTATCCCACCCCTCCCCACTTTTTCAGAGCTCAATTTCTCATAACCTGATTTAGGGAAATTGGCTTTTATTGTATTATGGACTCCTCTCTCCACAAAGAAGGCGTTGGTGCAGGCACTTTATCAATATCTATTTCATTGAACGTGATATTTGCAACTGAAGTTCAGCATTTTTGAAAAAAGGTGATGGGTGGCGGCACATAATACCCCACTCCCTAAATTGGGTTCCCAGGAAGTACCATTGTTTTAACCTTTTCCCTTAGGGAAGCGAAAATTTGACTTTTAGCGGATGTAACATTTTAACTGAGAGCGAAGGAGCTAAAAGCTGGGACAGTTTATTAATGCCCTCAGGAAATTCTGTTTGTTTGATAAGAATGCAGGGTTTGGCATAATAAAGGGAGTAGATTTTAAATTCTTAAGAAATGAGCCCAGGGCGCATTTCTCTCCGCCCACAAACGAAGGGAAAGGCGCCCTGGAAACGGGGTTGGAGAAATGAGCATTCTCGGCAACTTGAAAAAGGGTCATAACACATAGACACAATAGACACAATCGTGTGACGCGTACGCCGCACCGGGGGAAGAGGAGGGGAGGGGCGGAGGGTGGTTTATCTGATAGGGATGCTCAAAGTCAGTATTTCGGTATTTTCTAGGATTTTCAAAGAAATATCAAAGTTGTATTTTAGGAATTGTATTTTCTAGAGATTCAACAACGTGTTCTTTTCTGCATTTTTCTCCTTTCATTTTCAAAATCGATGCTATGAGGAATGTTTAGGGTCGAAAACTTCACGTCTTGGTATATTTTGGGGTATTTTTTCACATCTCCCTTTTTATTTTTTCCCAAAAGATACACCCAGGGGGGTGCGGCGCTAGCATTTCTCACTTTTTACTCGGGCTACCTGTGGTAGGCCAAGTCTACGTCTGTGAAGCCCATCTATCAACCAATCTGTCTATCTATCAACCTATCAGTCTGTCGATGTATCGACAAAGGTGTAAGCCGAGTTGGTCAGCGGTGCGCCTTATGCAAATGTTTCAAGACTGAAAACAGAACAAAGCCCGTTCAAACAAATGAACTTCGATTCACTCCGCATGTACTTACGCAGCTAGGAACACTCACTTGGAATTTTGCTTAAAGAATTTTGTGTGTGAACTTGAAGTTGAACGAAAATATTTAACAATTCAAAATTCCATTACGAACTATGACAAAGTTAAAACATCAGCCACCCATCACCTTTTTTCAAAAATGCTGAACTTCAGTTGCAAATATCACGTTCAATGAAATAGATATTATAGATCGTATACATTTCTGAGGTTCCAATCTTATGCGTAGTCCGAGTAAACGTCATTGCAGGCGCCTAGTCGTAAACAAGAATTGTTGGATCTAGCCGGGTGACGAAAAAGAAAACAGTCAACAACAGTGTTGATACGTGCTGATAATATGGAGACAGCCAGTAAAATGGCTATGAGGCCAAATGGTTTATAATCAGTAGGAACTAAAGCCTTTACTGAACCCTAAAAACAGTTTGAGCCTGAGCGTTTGCAGTCGTGGAGAGGCTTTAGTTTCTTCTGACCTGTGAGGCCTTAGTGGCATTTATGCCTTTTATGGTCATTCCTCTGTTTTGCATTGCAAGCGCTTCTGCGCATTTTCACAAATTTTTTATCTGTACAAAAAATTTCTCACTAACGGCTCAATTTTACCTAACGATTCATGTATCAATTCCATTCATTCGGACACAAATCGAGGCGTGGTGAGCTTAACCCTTGCAGGAAAACCGTTTTGATGCTATTTTTTCACTATTTCGCTGAGTATCTAAAAACTGAAATCGGGGATCCCCCTATTTCTTTTTCAATTTTGTATCAAAATAACTTCCCAACTGGTGTAAAAACTTAAACAAAACCTAAGAATGAGGAAATTTTAACGCTGATTAATCTTGTTGATTAATGACATTAGTTGACAAAACTCTTAAATGTGTAGCTTAGTCGACTGAAAGCAAAAGAAAGTGATAATAATATAAGTCACTCTAGTGTACATCAGTACTAGTTTGCTATTGGCGGTCGGACAAAAAACTGCGATGAGGGCATTTTTTGACTAAATTGGCATAAAATAACCATCTTTTGACACTCTGTAACTCCCAAAACGAAGTCGGTGACCCCCAGTTTTTATTCCATTTTCGGAGTCAACATATAATACAAGGGAACAACCTGACCAAGTTTGAAAAAAAATCTATGTACGGTTTTTTATCAGGAGAATGACCTTAAATTTACGGGCTGTCTCCATATCATTAATACGCTTGTACAACATGACATATAAATTTGTATAAATACGAACTTTTTTAGCCTGTAGAGAGAAATATAGTGCATCCTAGGCCACGGGAAGTG
>JAOBAT010003028.1:0-10846 GCA_026413305.1 Hydrozoanthus tunicans
TTCTGCCACCACGTTGTAATCATGGTTCTGTTCTGGAACCACATTGTAACCATGGTTCTATTCTGCCACCACGTTGTAACCATGGTTCTGTTCTGGAACCACATTACAACCATGGTTCTACTGAATTCTGCTACCACGCTACAGGGTTCTCAGTAGAAGCCGGTAACCAGCGGAATTCCGCTGGCTGTTCGGACGAAGGTAGCCGCCTGTAGTGGCTGTAAAATTTCTTTTTGACTTAAAAAAATGTGCACGTAAAAAAAATATCAAAAATGTAGCCACCTGTTGATACATTTCGGCCGCCTATTGAAATTTCTAATGAGAACCCTGACGCTATAATCATGGTTCTGTTCTGTCACCACATTACAAATATGGTTCTATTCTGCCACCTTGGTACAATCATGTTACCTTTGGGTTGTCAGTATCTTTCATGAATGGCTCCGCAACATCACTTATGTCTCCTTGTTGTAGGATTTTTTCCAGTTTTACAACCAGGTAAACATCCGTAGATGGATAGCTTATTGAAAACAGCGCTGAACGGCTCAGTGTTGAAATGTCTGTTCTTGGTACATAATCCTTCAGCAGTTTTCGGCACCAGTCATTGTTCATATCAAAGTAAAAATTTTCTGAAATCTAAAAGACATGGAAAAAAAAATGAGTAATTTCTTATTTTAATAGCTTGTTAGTTTTGTGAGAGCTTTACGTTCACCAGTTTGTATGGTCCAAAATAGTACTGTGAAAAAAAATAAAATAACTTTATAACCTCTACAGTGGAAACAAAAAAAACGTTTATACAACTGATTGTGTTCTGAGTTCCTTTACTGGTAAGCAAATACAAAAAAAGTGGCATACTATTGTATTTGCTTAAAGTATCGGTAACTGGCTTTGGTGTACCACTTTAAGCTTAAACCTTGTTTCACAAATAACTAAGTTTCAAACATATATTCCAAAACCAACATGTGTTTAAAGTAAGATAATGTATGAAATACTTTCATTCCCCTCTATTTTCATGTAGGAGTCAAAAGTGATGTAAAGTATAACGACCATTAAATTAATACTCACCTTCTTTTTAACTCTGCCGTCATACAAAGCCATTGATGCAAATATTGGCTCAACATCAAGTTCAAGTCTAGGTACCAAATTGGGGCATGAACAAAGTTAATAAAAGTAGCCATTAAAAGTAATCAATGATGAGCTGTTGTGGTTTAAACAAAAACGCAAACAAAATGTAAAGCTGGAGTTTCGTGAGCAAACAATTTAGCAAACTATCCCGACCAAAACAAACAAACAAGTAAATGCTACAAACAGTCTAAGGCCCTGGCTTGACCTTGCCATGGCTGAATAACATCCAGCCACCCTCCAACTAAGACAGAGTAACCGAAGTGCAACAACCAGTCGAATGCCCTGGCTTGACCTGGCTATGGCTGCATAGCATCAAGCAATTTAACAGTAGATCAGAATCAATCCTTCATCATGACACAGTAAATGATATGTCACAACCAGTCAAAGGCCCTAGCACGACCGAGCAATGGCTTTACCTGGCCATAGTTGAATAGCACAAGCATCTATCTAACCAGGTCACAGTAATTGACATGCAACAAACAGGCCAAAGAGAGGCTTGACCAACCCTACTTGGTATCATCCCGCAATCCACCAATCTTGGGGTTACAAAGTTATGAAAAAAGTGTCATTTCGTAAGTCAATGTTAAAAACGTGTCAAAAAAAACCTCATCCATTTCTCATTTGGATTACGTTTAATAGGTTCATAGTTTACCGTCATTTGACAACTTTTTTCATTTCAAGCCACAACATTTCTGCACAATGAAGTGCTTTTTATGCAGAGGAAAGTGTGAGCGAATTTCTTTTGAAAGTCACTTCTTCACAAAGTCACTTTTTCTCAAACCTAAAGACTCCCTAAACCATTCTTAAGGCTGTAAGTTTAACTATTTCAGTAAACTTATAGTTGTTCTCAAGCAAATCAATATTTACATTAAAAACGTGAAAGCAACATTGCTTATAACGTAAAACAAAATTCATGTACAACATATGGCTTGGTGTTTTACAGTTTTTACTCGGGCTTCGCAGTAGACCGTGTCTATGTCTGGGCTTGCAATCTATCTATCAACCAACGTTGTTGAAAACATGTTAGCCTGCATTGCTCAACGGTCTGCGGTCATGCTCTATAAGCATGCGTGAAATCGAGACGGTTGAGGAAAAATTTCGTGTTTTTTACTTACTGATTTTCGTATTGCTGGTTTGCACGTGACGTCATGGCGGCCATGGTGGTCTTGAACAAAAGAATTTTGATCATTTCTTTTGTTTGGAGCACCAACATGGCCGCTTCATCTTTTGTTTTTGGTGTCTCTAGGGAATGGTTGAAACCCAAGAATACATACGCTCGATTGAAAATAATGAAGACCTTCAAAGGCTCTTCTTCTTTCTGTACATTCGCGGTAGAGACTCACACTAAAAGATAACTTCAGTTTCAAAACTGGTCTTTCCGCAAACCATAGAAATAATATCAATGGCATAGGGCATAGCAATGCAAAAATTATTCAAAATAACGCCAAACAAACTCGAAACAATGCCAATGATGTCAAAGACAATGCCACAGATAATCAAATCAACTCAAAAGTACTCGATGAAGGACGCTCGAACAAACATCATATACACTCGGTGTAATGACCACAAGCCTCGTGTCGTGGACTGGAGTTCCTGTCAAACAACTTACATGCATGTCTCTCGCACGAAAGCCGGAAATTACGATTGAAGGTTCGCGAGTATGCAGTGAAAATAGTACATAATGTCATCTAGAATGCATTGCTTTGTCAATAAATGTATTTTTGATCTTTTATTTGTTGATTCCCTTATTTTGCCTCTACTTTATTTTCAACCTTGTGTGTTCCAAAAGCTTTATTCAAGTTGTTTTGATAGGAAGAACAATACCGTGTACAATACCGGAGAGAATTGACTTTCACCAGGTTATGGGAGGCTGGCACAAGACTGGACATTTGACCATCTTTGCCGTTGCTAAATATAGCCTCCTGCAATTGTTTTTAGGTTTATAAAGTTTCTGAGGTCCACTCTTTCCTTGTCACGATTGCCACACTAAGTTGCCCAAGTAAACGTCTCTAGGCTTCTATTTTTCTTCTTCAAAACGATAAGTCGTGTGATGCAAAAAAATAACTTCAATAAAAATTTCGCTTCTTATCATTTCAGATATAATAAAATTATACTTACTTTAACTGCAAACATTTCACAAGAATCCTTTGGCCAAAATGTTCTGTAGGAATGGTAGCTGGAACCCTTTTTTCTATACCTTCTTCCTGTGATTAAATTTAAAAAAACATTTAAGACAAAACATATTCGTTAAGAACAGCCTAACAAAAAACACATATTTTATCGTTTCTATTTTGTGATACTCATTAGTCCTCTGATCATTTACCACTACCAACATGACATTAGAGTGTCACCACTGAAATGTTCCAACCTGCATACAACCAAAAACATAAAACCCTTACAATATAAATCAATGGACCTAGACTGGAAAACAGTAGGACTTTATGTCCAACGATGTTCACAAAAGTTTAAGAGCTTTAATAATAGCTTGACGTCGTTTAGGCGTGAACCTTGGACTTCCTATGGGTTCAACTAGGCATTGAAACTTTCTGCTGGAGTGAAAGAATTAATTGATGAAAATAGACTAACAACGACATTTAATTTGTTGAAGCTATTGAGTCTTGGGTCAAGGTTGTGCTATTATTTCGAGAATTATATAGTATTATTCCGATCTATAACCTATGTTACGGTCGATCGCGAATTAACCGGCATTTAGTCTTAAAATTAACTCCACTACACTTTAAAATATTTATTCCCTGATGATGGCGTAAATGCGCGAATAAGCTCAGACCATTCTTGTAAGAACTTTAAATCATTTCTGTTTTTCTCGGCAGTAGCACTGTCTATTGGCTCAAACTGAATTCTAACATTTTCAAAGACTGTTGAGCAATAATAACAGGGTTCTAGTTGTGTCACCTGTTGTTTATTATTTTGTTGTTTATTGTGTATATGTTTCAAATTTTGTGTAAACGAAGAGGTTTTGCCGAAATATAAAATTATACAAAATCGGGACAAATACAAAAGATAAGCTGTACGCGCGCACTTTAATGTTTTCCTCAACCTAATTGGATTATGCAAGTTGTAAACAACTCCACGTAAGGATTGACCACCGCTTCCTTTATTTCTATCGTCTTTTATTTCCTATAAAAAGACGCCTAAATGACGATTTGCAAACAGTTTTCTTCAATTTACGTAAGTTGACCCAATTAAATGTTTACAACGACGAGAACACAATGTTGTCAGTTTCGAGACAGACATAAAGACACCTCCTTTTTTGCGAGTTCACGCTCACGTTGTTTCGACTCGAGACACCTATATCAGCCTATAATGTACACAATTGTACTTATAAAGAACAAACTTGTCACTACGAGATCAGGGAAGTAACGCATTTCAAGCTTGTTTCTAGTATGATAGATACTTGTTCTTTCCGTTTGACATTGTGTCCTTCTTGTTGTTCTTGGTTTTCAATAAGCGACTGACAGTGCTTCAGGTTTCTTGCATCAAAGCTGTTCTTAGTCAAGTTCTGAGTTTTGTGGATGAACTGCATGTTAATACTCGGGCTCTTCCACGGGAAGCCCGAGTAATAATAATAATAATAATAATAATAATAATAATAATAATAATGATATATACTTTAATTATCACCTTTTAAAAAAATATACACTGATATTACATGACTCTGTGGTCTTAAAAAATCATTAAAAAATTACTTAATATATATGCATTAAAATACACAAGTTGTTACCGCAGAGAGTAGGTGAGAAATTAATTAGCAGTTAAAACGCGGCTGGATGAAAGTGCATAGAAACAGAACCCAACTAACTGCACTTGCTACCACGCTTACAGGGTACACAGAAGCAGCGCCCTGTTATTGACAATTATGGATAAGTTGCAACATAGAAATACAAGCCAACGACATCAGTCTGTTACCTGTTGAATGGGATTAACAGAAAATATAGAATGAATTCGTTGCAGCCGCCGCTGATCCTCATTTGCCATGTCAATTTCTTCTGATGGTGAACGATTAAGGAGACTTGGCAAAAGTGCATCAGGTTGACAAGATTGTAAGTCAAACATGCTGTTGAAAAATGGGAAAAAGGAATATTTTGAGTAATAAATAGTAAACATGTGTTACGAATTGATAGAATTGTAACCCAATGTGTGCATGAGCCATGTTCTGATATAATATTTCAATTATCAAACTCTTAGACTTTTATCTGTATTATTCTAAACATAATTACATCAAAGTACGGTGATCACAAGCATCCACTTTCTGTGGCTCTCAAGAAACTTGTAATAACTAATACATAAAAAACAACATTGACTCCTCTTCTATTATTTTTTATAAGAAGGCTTTCTTCAGGGTTTTCCATTAATAAGTACGACCGTACTATGGGACTAGGAACTGGTACATCACAATAATGTTTACAGTGTGTAATGGACAGCTAGAATTACTCTTCAAACACAGCTTTGCTTACTTATTTAGTGTCAGGAGTGTAACGACAAAGGCTACTTTATTTAGGATTCCTTAACCTGGACTTTGGTTATTTCCTCATGCATACAATTTACTTGATAACGGCTTTTAATTTAAATTTGATTCTCGCTGATTCTTATTTTGTCAACGTTAACCATCCTATATAACTGCAGGCTAGCAAATACAGTAAAGAATCACCTAGTGGAGACAACAATATGTTACACTGGTCTAAAGTTTTGAAATGCAAATTTAAAAAAACAAACATTAAATATGCTGTTACATGTGTACACATTGCAGAAAAAGAGTTCCAGTGCAACTGACCTAGAAGCCCAACTTCTTCTGGGTTGGTCATCTATCGGAGGTGTGCCCCCAGCTTGGCCCTTTGATTGAGAGTCATCTTTCTCAACCTGAAAGTTAACAGCATTAACAAAGTCTTAAACAATACCTACTGTAATTATATTAATAATGAAAACTATCTCTAAACAACTATCAGTAATAATAATAATACCTCATTTTGTTGTTATTCAATAATAACACTAATAATAGTAACAACAATAGTAAAGAAAGACAATGACAGTTCTGGTTGTGTTAAACTTTATAGTTGAATGCCAGTTGCTTTAATTCCTAGGAAAAAGATTTCCTCTTGACAAATTTTTATCAAACAACAGCAGTGTCAAGGACATAATTTTGATTTGATTACGCCGTTGTTTACTACTTTTTTTTAGCTGAAATAAATGGAAGGCTTTTAGTTCACTAGGCAGGGTTCGTACACTTTTGACTGTCTGAAATTCCATGACCCTCCATGACTTTTTCCATGACTTTTCTCGATTTTCCATGATCTAGCAATGTTATTTTTTCCCTCAATACATCAAAGGTATTCATTTTTTCCCTTTTCCTTTTCACAGAGACGGACCTCTTCCCCACGTACTTGATTGCAGCCACACTTGTAAGTTGGCCAGATTTAATTCTAATGTAGTTTTACCGTGATGTGTCTCCGCAGTGATTATTAATTTTAATAACAAGGCATGTAATGCAGTATACAGATTGGTTATAATATTTTGGTACAAGGTGTTACTATTTTAAATTCTGCTAATTTTCCATGACCCTTATCAAAATTCCATAACTTTCCAGGCCTTAAAAATCAAACTCTAAAATTTTATGATTGTCCAGGTTTTCAATGACCCATTTGTCTTTTGAACCCTGCCGGGTCTCTTGGTTTTATTCGACCTCACCAAGCAAGAAACTATCCTTGACAAATGAATGCATTAAAATAGCATACTGACTAAGCAAGAGATAAGATCTTAATCATCGAAAGGAAAAAAGTTTTCAAACTTAATCTGAATTGATAAAGTTGGGTGAAGTGACATAGACATGGGCAACATGACCTAGCCTTGGAGTGACATGACTACAGATTGGGGCAAGAAGACATGTATTCACTAACAACATTAACACTTTTATGATTTGTGATATAATTATGAGTAATTTGTAATATATTGGTAGCCCACACATTTCTTCAGCCTCACTTCAAATTTCTTTTGTTACAAAACATACTCACCAACGGTGTAACACTCTGAGAAAAAGAATATACATATAAGAAAAAACAAACACTGAATAATACAGAAAGCATCTTTATTCAATGCATACTCATCTGCCTAAAGTGGAAGTAGTTAAAACTAACCTAATCCACTGGTTACATTACAGTCTGTCATATAACTCTGAACTGGGTCAACAACACACAGAGAGATGCAATGCAACTCTGCATGGGAAAATGTATAATAACGATACAACCAAAATGAATGGGTGGCAAACAACTTTTTCAGCCGTTCAAATGAATTTTGAGTCGTTATAATGAGTCTTACAGCTGTTCAAATGTCTTGTACAAAATGTTCAAACAAGATTTATGAACAAGCAACAAGTGATTTTCCTTTCTTTTAATTTTCCCTGGGATAAGAAAATGGAAAGGTAAGAAATTTAAAGACATCCCACTTTAGTGAAAAGAAAATGTGGTTGAGATGTGATGCTTGCCCATGTCCACAGCCTTTGAAGTGTTTTTCGATTTCATTTCCTGAGAGTTGAGGCAAATAACACAATTTTTTTGTCCAAATGGCCTTCCTGCAATACTGCTGTTCACCATCCATTTATTTTGTTTACCAAACACAGATCATGTGACTGACCATAATTATTGAAATGCAAAGGATTGGCAAGGAGTTGACTCCTATGCTGATCATTGATGCAGACAGTCAAAAACTTTTTTTCAAAATTAAATCTGAAGTATGCTAGCTTTTGTTTGAGTAAGCACCAGATGCAAGATAATGTCAGACAAATTTGTTAGTTAGGGTACTGATATTTGACTAGGTACACAGTACAACATGTTTAGATTGCCTCAGTTCTGGGTTTTAAATTGAAGCAAAGGGAGTCAATCTACACACCTGATCAGAATCAGCTGTCTGCTTGCCTTTATTATCACACTCATAGTTATGTTTTGGCAACCGGTTACAAAAGCTTGCACTTCTAGTTAACTTTCGGCGGGAATCAGGCTTTCCTTCCTCTTTGCACCTGAACTGGTATCTGAAAATATTCATAACAGAAAGTTTTGATATAAATTATACTTTTGTAATTTCAAGCATGCCACAAAATAGTTCATTATAAATCAGATAATTTCTGTCTTTTAAGTTTAATCTAATGAAAGGAAAACAATAAAATTTTTATTCTAGATGGTAATAATGAAAACCAATTTTAATACAAGTCTGCTGTACATGTACTCTATGGAGTAATCTGTTGCATGACACATTTGATTTAACTATGCAACCTTATCAAAAATCTTTGTTGGGACAAGCTAGAAAAAGTAATTATACTGAGAAGACTTTTAAGTTTTTGTCATGTTTTCCCATCATTTCCAATTAAGGTGAATAAGAAATAGTTCATCTGATTGATATATCTGTTCTAAATCATTCTTATGGAGATTCAGTTTTGAATCAATTCATTCTTTTGCGAAAACTGTTGCAGTCGTTTGGCGATCTTTTGATATAGCAATGCCTATGAAATTGTTGATTCAAAATCATTCTACTCAAATTACTTTACTTCAAATGTAATCATTATTTCTCTTTCAGTAAAAGTGTAAGGTTAAACATATAAAGTATGCTTATTTGAAATTAAACAACAATATCATTCTCACTAGATGGAAGGGATAGATATGACACAAAAATTGAGATTTAATATGAGAAATGAACTACAGTTTACCTCTGTTTTCTACAAAATGCAAAACAGGTTTACACTAGTGTTTTCAAGCAGAACAATCTGTTATGCAGCCTTGAATGGCTTTTTCAGTGATTTGACCTCTTTTTAGAGTTTTTCAATATCCAAGTCAAATAAAGATCAAAAACTTAAACCACTCAGGAAAGTAATCTAAATAATTTATACATTTCTTTCTGGAAAAACGTTTTTGTAAGGAACTATATTTTTTGTGTTTAAAATGAACGTCTGAAAGTGTCATTAAAATCGCTTAAAAAGGTTAGATAAAATGATAATGGCTAAAACATAAGTTTTTAAACTCTCAAACGTTTTTGACTAAAAAGTAATCTTCAGGAGTGAATAAAATTCTGCAGTGAGCATATTTCTATAGCTAGTTATTCCTGTGGGGAACAGTTGCGTGATGAAGCAGTTAACTGTTCCCCACTTAAAGCTATACAAATAATTTTTTATGCTCACTGCAGAATTTTAATCACTCTGAAGATGACTTGTTAGTTGAAAACGCTTGAGAGTTCAAAAACTTATATTTTAGCCTTTATCATTTTATCTAAAGGCTGTTCAAAGGTATTTTTAAAACCGCTATTTTAAATGGTTTTCGGCATTATGGTCATCTTCAGCAGTACTTTTTTGTCTTGAAATATAATAATTTATAATCGATTTTCTGCTTTGAAAGGATTTAAGTAATTCTTTAGTTTGAAACACTTCCACTAATTTAGTTTCAAAACTGTTCAGTGCATCAGCGAGTTAGTAAGAGAAGAGCTAAATCTACAAAACGCTGATACTAAGTTTTAATCATTGACACACAGTAGGTAGGTAGATTTAAAGTTTAGAGGCAAACTGTTTCAATTTCTATAATTTGCTCTGGCAAAGGGCAAACGCCTGAAATGTCTATGAAATCTTTATAACTTAATTCCTTTAGCGAAGATTTCAACTACAGTATCAACATTTTGTAAGATGATCACGAGTTAAACTAACTAGTACTGTACTGATACACCCCACTCCACAGTTTCCTGATATTTTACAATGGAGCTCACTCATTTGACCCTTGAGTCACTCATACTCGTTATCTGCGAGTCTGTATAAGCTTTTTATAAATATTCTAAAAAACAGACACACAAGTGCTTGTGATTGGTATTCATGAGCGGAGGTTACAGTCATGTATTACTCTTGGGAGGTAATGTAGGTACCACGAAATATTATAGTAAATTTGAAGATGCAATGGCACCAATCCTAACGAATGGGAAAAGTTTCCTACAGTTTTGGAGGCAACACTATAATTCCAGGACTCACCTCCGGTTTACCACTGACCAGTCAGCAGTGTAACAGCGAATACAATCCTTTAGATGGGGATCAGAGTCGACTCTAACATGAAAACATTAAAAAGATTGCAGATTAGTCATAGAGATTATACCTTCTTTTTTATACTACAGATACTAATTGCAATTTCATGATAGCACAAAAATGATTTAAACAGAAAGTCCTAGAATGATGTCTGTCTCACTAATTTTTATGTATTTTTGTAACAGCACAAATAAAGCTGTTTATGTAAGCTGCCACACACTTGTCTTCAGTAAAACAAGCACACAATACCACAACAAGAATAACAAAACAGTGACAGTAACAATATAATATACATATTGTTACATTCTAACATTCTAACATGTGAACTTTAACCTTTTAATATATGAGTTTTAAAATCTTTTAACGTGCCTCTTAACAAGACCAGCAAAGCTTATCTGTTTACTATGCATCAGATGAGAGAGGGAGCGTTAGTCGCTCTTTGAAGCAATGCTGTAGTACTAGTTTAATCCAATTCTTATTGTTCTTTTATGATAAATATACATAATTATGCATTTATTACATGTACACAAGAATTTCATTGCGTAAAGCAGGGTTTGAAATTCACTTTATGAACCCAGGGGCATTTTTCGGCCCCTGGCCTTCCTAGTATACGTCTGACCCAGGGGACATTGGGCAGAACCCAGGGGCCATTTTTAAGATGTTCAA
>JAOBAT010003039.1:0-10844 GCA_026413305.1 Hydrozoanthus tunicans
CCTCCTCGAAACGGTAGTAAATTATGAGATTGAAATGAAAGTGTCATGATATAGTTAAAATATACTTTATCCTATGAGCTGAAAAACTGTTTTAATCAAATAAGAAAGACAACGTTAACAAACAACAACAACACTAAAAACACTGAAAGAGAGGAGTGAATACTGTATACTGGCAATAAAATATTATCTTAATTGTCGGAAAGATTGGCTTTAAGTTTCTTCATGAAGGACGATAAGGAGAAGGAGTTTTGAATATTTCTGTTTAACGAATTAAAAAATTTTGGTCCTCGGTACCTTAGTATATAAATGCTAAGCATTATTTTTATTATTAATTTTTGTTTGTCGAGGGCAAGCTATGTCTCATAGCCTTAAGCCTTTCTTACGGTCCTTGCTGTTCCGCATTAACACTATTGGTACCACCGACGTATTGATGCTCCACAGCTTTGCTATCTCTCTTCTCAGATCCTGCTATTTCTCAATCTCCTTATTCTCCTTTTCGAAAATTCCAGAATCATTAGGCGCTGCCATATCAATGATATAAAGCACTGGTTGTCTCTCCTATTAATTAATACTAACTAAATCTGGCCTTCGCGCTTGAACTTCCTTATCCGTCTGGATGTTGAAGTCCTAGAGGAGTTTAGTTCCGTCAATTCCGTGACTCCTTCCGTGCGATTCAATTTTTATTAATATTGCTTTTGTTATTGACTTTCATAAATATTATTATAAGTATAATAATTATTGTTATTAGACATGAGTTCGCTAAACAAACCCTGATGATGACACTTTGTCAAAAACGTTTGGTTTTTAAAATTTTTAAACAACTTTCAACCTTTTAAGCCTTTTATATATATTTTTATTGTATATTACCACTATTATTTGTTATTGTCATCACCATCATCATTATATACTATTATTATTTCTACTGCTATATAATCCGGATCAGCTTGTGGCAACGTGCAATAATGAGGACATCATATATTATATATAGCAACATGTTGAAGACCAATTGCAATATCGAGTGTTCGCTTTTTGTTTTTTCACGTTCTTCTCTTCCACTACAGTGATATGAAATCTTTACAGTTTTTTTTAATTCTATCAAAACTATTGGTTGTTTCATAAATATACGCGGCTAGCATTTTCATTAATTTTGTTGTGTGTATTTACGTTTTTTTCCTTGAAATTGAGTAATATACCAGTTGATGGATATTTTTTTATCCGCACCATTATATTTACTAATTTGTTAGATTAACCTTCGCCGATAATTGCATGCCGCTCTTGAAATCAAGGCTTTAAGCTCTTTACCGGAAGGGTATGAAAAAATATATGAAATATGGTTATGGTTTTTTACCGAAAACGTTCGGAAACTTTTGTAGTTTTACTTCACCTTTATGTACATTTTAATAATAAAGAAAAAACGTACTCGAGCATTGGGCACAAAATTAATCTTTAAAAAGAGGCTTATAGATTTTTGTTTTAGAAGTTAAAGTTTTGATAAATTATGAAAGCAGCCAACACTCAGGTGACATCCTTTATAACAAAGCTTCAAGTTGTGGCTTTTTGTTAACAAATTTTAAGCACGAAGATTTTCATTTGACGAATGAGCCAATATTCTCTGGTTAGTTCTAATAACTAGTGCACTCTTTTTTCGAATTCCTTTTTCCAACTTTTTAAATTGTACACAAGCATGAAATAGCCAATTTTTGGTCTTGGTAGACTAGTCGTGCATGTTTTGGTAATGTTGCCGCAAATATGTTGATTGCTATGTCTATTGTAATCATTTTAAAATTTTTTCAAACCTGTACGAATTCATGCTGACTAAACGCTGGTGATCTTAGCAATTTTTAAAGCCTGCATTCCGTTAGGAAAAACCATTAACACCTTACATTTTCAGTTAAATAATTAAGTAACACGGTTAATAACCATTTCTCAATCCATGCAATCGAAAGCGTATTTAGATCAAGGAGCGTTATTGCTTCACAACATAAAACACACCTTTATTGAATTCGTCGATTTTTATTGGCTGCTTAAGAGAGGCACCTTTTAGTTTTGATTTTACATTTGCAATTGAAAACGCAAGATTTGCTTTTTGAGCTTTTCCGTTTTCCGACAACTTCATTTCGGGTGCAGTTACCAGGAAAGCTCGTTCAAGAGGAGAAGCTGTCCAGCGAACGAAGTTCGAGTTCAGTGTAGGTGTTGGCAAAATGATTTTTGCCTTCCTCTTCTGCGCACTATTTGCCTGCACTGCAACAGGTAAAGAATCAGCTAAATATCAATCGAGTTTGTTTAAAATTGGTAGAAAGAAGGGCGATGAAAACATGTTTATCCGGCAAGCTGCACTCTTTTGATTGAGCCAGAACCGTTCGCAAATAGAATGTACTTTTTCTATCACTTTTGGCAGCTTAAGAATTTTGAGTTAAAATTTTCTGAACATAATGTTGAGTTTAATGTTGAAATAACGACTCTTATTTTTAAAACGAAAGGATCTCTTTCGAACGTTATAAAGAGTTCTTTTTTAGTTTGCCGAATGCAGTGGGTTCTTCCTTTGAATCGAGTCATAAATCACTTCAAATTAGTTCGACGTAAATTATTTACCAGCATTCCTTGTTGCGTTAATGTTTTCTGCAAAAATTGCGAAAAGGATCAGTCTGTCACAAAATTCATCCTTGAATATGATATTTGCTAGCCTGTTCATGGGTTTAACGTTGGTTCTTTTAAGCCAGGAAAGAAGTGAAACGAGGGTATGTGCTTCCTTGTCTTTTCCTGTTGATTTTTTGTAAATATCTTCCAGTTGCCTTTTGCATCTTCGGGCTTTTTGCTCCTTTCAAGATCTAACAAGAAAACAAAAGTCATTTCTAAGAATAATTTGGAAATATTGAAATATTCAAGCAGAGTTCTTGGCGACACTTTTAAGATTGAAATATGCCATTGTTAGCGATCTTCATTAAAAGCTTTTTAGTATTCGCTTCTTTGAATTAAGCATTCGTCGAATCAATAGAAAAAGCAGGATTTTCTATTTCGTCTGAAATATTAATGCGTAACTTCGCCTAATTTGTTTTTTTCATCCGTTTTTCAATAAATACAAATCTTACGCGTTACTGTATAGTACGAAGAGCGAAAAAACAACTTCATTAACAAGAGATTTTAGGTTTAATGAAAGAGCTCGATATACGTGTAAACTTGCGAGAGCCTTAGATATTACTGTTATGATGTACTTCTTTTGGGTAATTTTGCACCTGTTCGAATTTTCACTTCTGTTTTCATACTCTCCATTCAGTCTCGTTCGAAAGATTGCAAATCCTTTAGTTCATTATGAGGGAATTTTCTTAGTGAAAGCCTAATGCTCAAAACGCCAGATAACTTTTCCATATATTAGGGTGAACTTAAACTTTTAAACTTAGGTACATTACATGGATTTATTTTCAGCAAATTTTAAAAGCATCTATCACTTAAAGCAACTGGAAAATTGTTTAAAACCTTCTATGCATATTACAAAGAGATCACGGCTATACAAGCCGAATGCTCTCTAAACCCTGATTAAATTTTTAGTCTCAAAGCAGAATAGTTCACCTAATTCCCAACAAATTTCCCTGTCCCTGCGCAATTCAAAGGTGAGTAGTATAGTAGGGACCGAATTAACCCCTTTTTTGTGGTGGAATCTCATTGACATGCAATGACGTTAATTATCTCTGAAATAACGTCATAGCTCAGGAACAAAATACAGTGGATTTAATCATCTTCTTTGTGTTCCAAATATTCGTAAGTGTTTGGAACACAAAGGAGATAATTAAGTCCACTGCATTTTATTCATGAGCTATGACGTCATTCCAGAGATAATTAATTCCACCCAACGTCAAACGTTAACAGATTCCATCACAAAAAAGGAAGTGGAATCGGCCCCTACCATACTACTTAATATCTAGTGTATGTAGTTCATGATCAGTTATGGGCTCTTTGTTTTACGAACAGCAAAACAGGAAAATATTTTGACTTTCTGCAGCTCATCCAGGCAGATGCGGCCGACGCTTCTTAGAAGAGAGGCCAACTAAGTTGCTCAAACGAATCGTGGGTGGTTCCCAGTCCCTCCCGGGATCTTGGCCTTGGCAAGTTGCGCTTCTGCATAATGGAAGCCAATTTTGCGGGGGATCTCTGGTGAATAACGAATGGGTAGTGACGGCCGCGCACTGTTTCCATGGTAGGCACTTTGTGTAGTAGAACAAATGAGATCCAACAAAACAAGCACATTCATTAAGCTTAACAATTATATTTTACAAGTAACCTTTAGTGGTAACATCAAATATCATAACGTCATAGTTTGACTACTCATACTGGTCGAAAGAATGTGCAACCACAAGGCTGTTTGCACAAGAACAACGTACCGACAATTACTTTGATGTTCTCCTTGTATAAAAAGAGCAAACCTCACCGTGACGGTGTTCATGGGTATCCGTCGCTCCCTAGAGACGCCAAAGAGAAAAGACGAAGCGGCTATGTTAGTTCCCTATATAAACAAAAGAAATCATTTGAACTGTTTTTTTAAAGTCCCAATCAAGCTTAATTTTTTACTTTTTAGATTAAAACTGTTGTCATCTTTGAACTCATAACCAAAGGAAATGTCCACATCTAAGTATGCTTTTTAATCAAAAAAAGATCGGAATGTAAATTTTGACCGAGCAGGCCGGGGACTGGTAACCTGTGACGTAGCAGCAGTGAGTTATGTGGTTTTTGTTTAAAAAATTGTGATAAGAATTCTATTTCAAACAATTTCAAGGAAATAATTCATTGATTAAAGTTATAACAATGTGACTATTTTAGCCAGAATTGAATTTTTTGAGATAAAATAGATTGTCTCTGCTTCATGCCTCGTACTACGTAATATGCCTCATTGTACGTCATCTTTCACGCTTCAAGTCTTAAAAAGGTAAAAGGAACGGCGAGAAAAGGTTTTATTTTCGAAACTTACTGTTATTAAAGGGACCTAATTTTCATCTGGAACTTTAAAAAATAAGCATGACAGGGACTTTAAAGGAACTAACATGTCGGTTAAGACGTCAGGTCAGATGATGTTAACAATATCATATTCATCTACGTGCTTGCGATTGATGTTACTTCGCGTAACAAAATTCCTTATGATTTGAATTCTGTCCTCTTTACTTCGCTTATGCTGCATAACGGGTAGCTTTGTTCTATTTGAGAAATATGATTATCATTTCCACGAAGAGTCTTTAACTTAATGGCGACTGTTTCTGAACCTGCGAAGAAGACAAGATCATGGCTCAGCAGAACAAAAAACACGAAAGCGTTATTCATAACTTACGCTATATTTTTAGCTCACATAACCAATACCTTCCTCTGGCATTATGAATTGTAAGGATTTCTAAGCAAATAACGCTCGCCAAGAAACCTGTAGAGATAAATATTTTTTGAATCTCTTTTCTCGCCTTTAATTTTGACCCAACGCAGATTCATACACCTCAACAAATCCTGCGAAATGGAAAGTTACACTCGGCGAGCATCATCTAAAGAACAAGGAGGCGTTCGAGCAAATCAGAGGGATCGAAAGCATTCACCTTCATCCTGATTATAAATCGATGTGGTTAGAAGGAATCTACGACACTCCCCCTGATTTTGATATCGGTGAGTTAGCTTCGCCTTGTATAAGCTTTTAACAGCTTCGGGTGTTTTTCTTTTTTCTGCCTAATTTGTTTTAACCAACAATAATGTCATCGCTACTGTTTACTACACCTTCCTATATTTTAAGTTCGGTGAGATGTGTGTAATCCTAGTTTGAATCAAAGTCGAACTTTATGATGAATCTTAAAGATGATGATGATTGTGATAAGAATAATAGTTATTATCACAATAACAAAAACAATGAAAATGTGAAGAAGAGATAATTCTGTTAGCCTTTGGTCATTTGTTTTGACTCGCCCAATAGAAGAAATTTCGGCTATGACAACAGCCAGAACATGATGTTAAAAAATTAATATAAAAACAAATTTAAAAAAAAATAGAATATTAATAATAATAATGATAATGATAATAATGGTAAGTTTAATAATGATGATGATAATAATCTTTTAAGAGAAAGTTTTCTTTAAACACAACACAAAAAAATGAGAGGTAAAAACTCAAACGCTAAAACTGAGCTGAAAAGCTTAAAATCAAAATAAAAGGGCTACTCTAAGAATTTTTATTTGACAATTGTTTCAACTCCTTCTAAAACTTATCAACTGCCCTCCGACCCTAGCCCTAGTTCGCCTGAATGAGAAGGTGACTTTTGACAAGTACATCTACCCCATCTGTCTGTTGCGGCCTTCAATGGAGTTCCCCTGGGGAACAGAATGCACGGTGATTGGCTGGGGACACCGGAGGTGGAATGGTAAGCAGCCCGATGTGCTAAGGGAGGCTAAAGTGCGACTTGTACCCACTAGCATTTGTAACCAGGCCAGATCCTACAACGGTACAATTCACGGTAGAGCCCTCTGTGCCGGATTCGAAAAAGGCGGAGTTGACGCATGTCAGTATGATAGCGGTGGACCGCTGGCCTGTCAGCGCGGCAGTCGCTGGTACCTCACAGGAATAGTGTCATGGGGTCACGAGTGCGCTCGACCACACAAGTATGGAGTCTACTCCAACATGGCCGTCATGACGGAATGGGTTACCAGCAACATCAAGAAGCTTTCTCAAAATAATATGATTGCCTAAATCGTGGATAACCGAACGTCATAGTTTTCCAATCAAGCGGTTTTTTCCTCTGTTGAACCGTAATCCGTTGCATATATAAGTTGATATTTAAAGTGCCTATGAAATGAAAATATTATTACCTCAGTGGATGGACCTTGCTAACAAGGAATTGCGGTGAAAAATTTTGTCAAAACCTTTTATTGTTCTTGGGAATATAACATATAATGTTTTTAACCATAGTTTATCTACGGACTGGTTATGAAACCATTGTTGTAGGTCTTTGTTCGTCTTTTTCTTTTGTTTTCTAGTGCTGAAGGTGCACAAAATACAAAAGGTTTTGAGATGCAAATCAACAAGTAGCCAGTCAAAACATTCTCACTAACACCTGAAACAAAGAATGTGCACTCTCACGGTTCGTTCAACCTACAACAAAGCAACTTTGTACATTCTTTGTATTTCCCTTTGGAAGTTTGCCGGCTTTCACAAACAGTCCGTATATTAACTATGTTTTAACTGATAACGTCACTTGTTTAAAGGCAAATTTGCTCTTTTAAAAATCTTCAGCAAATCCATAATCTTTGGATGAATTTGAGCCAAATTTGAACAGATGGTCTATCTACCTCGAGAAATACCACCAGCTTAAATTCAATGCCAATTTGTTGTAAACAAATGGACATCATCACTTGAAAACATTAACATTAAACCTTTATATCTCAAAAACCATAAAGATTTTGACAAAAATTTTTCACCGCTATTCCTCATTTGGCAAGGTCTATCAAAATTGAAGGTTTAATAAAATTTTTAATTTCATAGACACTTTAATCAGTAAATACGATTTAGGTTATTTTGGTCAAACATTTTGCAGTGTTAGACGGTCCAGTAGACCTGAATAGTGTATCCATAGATTTAGTAAATTGTATGTTTCTTGGTTGACTAGACTAGGTGAGGTTTTACAAAATGTTAGTATCGAGCAAAAGTTTTGAATCTACCCTGTAAATACTCTGATAAGCGTAGCTTTTTTATTTTTCTTTGTTTTTCTTTGGTTTTAGAACTTATCAATAAATTTTTTTATTTGCAAGCGGTGCTATAAGTTTCGGGAATAATAAGTTCATCCTTTAGCATTCTTTGGCTGGTTGGAGCGAGGTATAGAATCTGTCTTCTTCCGTTGACGAACCTCAAAGAACCCCTCCTCGATCCTCTTTCCATTTTTCATATCCATTCCCCCTTTTCTCAAGAGGGCCCGAAAATGAGTTAATAAGTACCATTCTCCCAGAACCTTGCTAGAGCCTTAAGGTGGTATTATAGTGTTAAAGTTTCAAGCGGTTATTGGCGAATAGAGTGGACGAAAGGGGATTGGGGAGAGTGCGGTTCTCCCTCTCCTCAATCTTCTCACCAATTATCCTCACTCTCCCCAACCCCCTAGCTCACGCAGGCTAACTCTGATTACTAAATTATTCAAATTGTTAGTTACAATACGGACTGATATAATGTACTTGTCTTTCAAAGTTCCATGGTTTTTTTTAGATTTTTAGATTTAACTCATACTAAGTTAAAAAATAAGACAATTTTTTGATTGCAGAATGTTACTAGTTATTTCAAAGTATTATAATAAAGTAACGCAAAACAGACCACAAATCCTGCCATCTGATTGGCTCCTTTGTTCGCAGCTGGATAATACAATCCTGGGCCCGGTTGCACGAAGCCTGGATAAGCTATCCGCCGGATAAGTGCTTTTTATTTCATGCAGTAAAAACTATGATGAAAGTTACTTGACACCATTTAAACCATTACTTTGGGAGTCTCCACTCATTTAACAACCGGAGATAGAGAAATCAACAAAGAGTCAAGCAATCTTTGATTTGCTAGTGACGACCATTAGCTTTTATCCAGCGAATAGCTTATCCAGGCTCCGTAAAACCGGACCCAGGTTTTTAATTTATCGAAATACGGCCCAAGCAGCTTTCCTAATTTTGTCTTGACTTCCTTGTTTTTGTTAATAGCTGAATCCTTTCTCGAGCCTAAGTGGCTCATAGGGCCGGCGCCTTATCTCCGGTCAAGTCTGTAGTGCTAAGTGGATTAGAGTCTTTGATCCCCCCTGGACAGGACACTAATCTCTCGCAGGTTAACCCCAGCAGAACTGGTACACATTTATACAGCTGAGTCGACTGGAACAAATTAAAGTCGGGTAAAGTGTCTTGTTCAATGACACAACACAGTGATCCGTCCGGGGCTCGAACTCGCGACCCTGGGATTGTGGGTCAAACACACTAACCGCTTGGCCACTGCGCCGCCGACTTGATATAATGCTGGGTTATACAAAATTTCTTGTTTTATCGTTTCCCAAGCCCACTCCTTTAACCACGTGCACTCAAATACAAAATCCCAAATGTCGAAGTTTTGTACGTGCTATCTTATTTGTTGGCTGTTTTAAAATATAATCAAGAAAAACTTAATTCTTTTCACAAGCACTACTTTAAAACCTGCGTTTAGCTTGCAAATCATCATTTTTTGACATCTTTTTATTTGGAGACCGCATTTTTGACGGTATCATTTCAAGGCAAATACAACAGAGAGTCTAATCGTGTTGATATTATATCTTTATGAGTCTTGTTCTGAAATCTTACCAAAAAAGTGGCTCTTTGTAGCCTTCACTTGTGGCTGTTTTACGATGCTTGTACGCTCCAGGCGTTCGTAGCCTTAAACCGGTCGGCTGGCCGGAAGTAGACTGGGAACGAGTTCGCTTACCAGCCAGATGACGTTATGCATTTGGTTAGCACTGCAAATAGTAGGTTGTGGGTTCGAATCCCACCGAGGTCGGAGTTTTTTCTCTTTCGATTCGATTCCTTTGTGTGGGTTTATGGGGTTCTTTGTTGAAGTGCAGATCAGAAAAATTTTATGTTATGTTTACATATGTATCAGCTCAAGGCCTTCAGTGCTCTATGGTTAACGTAAATAGTGAAATAGTTTAAGAAATTGAATAATTTGTCAAACGCGCATCCCGGAAAATGTAGCTGAAAAAAAAAGATGTACTTCAACATTCAAGGATAAGTTCTTCGATTGGTAGAAGTTTTTTTTAATTTAGTTACAAAAGTGCATCCCACAACTGTGGGGTCATCTGTAAAGCTGATAACCCATTTCTGACTCGTCGACTTGCGGCGCAACAAATAATTTGCTCAGTCACGAAGCGAAGAGTCATCAGTGTAGGCTGGTTTCTGTTGACGTCATTGCTTAAATTCTGCTTTATAAGCATACAACTTAAGTTGGAGACATAACACAGATAAACAATAACTGGCTTTGAATTTCGAAAAAGCTTATCAAAGTTAATGGTCCTCTGAGTGTAGTTCAAGAAAGAAATCAATACTTAAAAAAATTCAAAACAGTTGGAGTCAAGAACGATTATAAGCCATACATTCGATTCTTTGGAAAATTTTCTACTTTATAAAACCACATCACGGAAAGATACTTTTAGAAAATGTTTGTTCTGCAAAAAAAAGTTCCGTTTTCAGAAGCTTTGTTTCTGAAGCCGGTGTTGAAAAGTGCGTCTTCCGTGGCCAATCTGTATCTGGCCAAGCCCCTGAATACATTAGCTAACCAACCAATCAACATCAAACAGAAATAAATCCTATTAAGGCATAGGTCAATCGCGTGATTTTTAAACACCCGGAGAAAAGTCTGGGGACGAGGTTCAACGTCATTCACGGGGCTTATCCATATGCTGTGACCAACAACATAGGGAAAAACCCTTAAGAACGACATCTGACGACGTTGTTCGCTAAACCAGTGCACATAATCCAGACATCTCATGAAATAAATCAGTTTAAAAGGAAACTTGAGGCCTATTTATTCTGTAGAGCGTACGATAACATAAAGCTTTAGATATTATCTTTATTATATTATAAATATTGTAGTTTTCTTATCTATATTTATTTCAAGATTTTAATGCGCATCTGAAAAGTAGCACACTGTAAATTTATCTATTAATTTTTATTACCAAAAATTGCTTGAACAACTTAAAAAAACTTGCATTTCCAAAAAATTAAAAAATTAATGTTTTATCTTGACAAAATGATTAAAAAGTTACGTTTAGGGAAAAGGTCGAAACAATGGTACTTCCTAGGAACCCAATTTAGGGGGTGGGGTATTATGTGCCGCCACCCACC
>JAOBAT010003050.1:0-10844 GCA_026413305.1 Hydrozoanthus tunicans
GTACAGGGTATCCTCTAGATTAGTCTCGACTATTAGGATATCCTGTACTCGTCCATCTCATTTATTAAATTATTATTGTTACTTTTTCTTTTTGTATGTATGTACTTTATAATTCCAACTTTTTCTACTTATGTTTAATGTTTTGCTTTTGCAACTCAATTGACTTGAGGTTATTTTAGTTATATTGTAAGACATTTTTTCTGCAACTGTTGTAATTAAATTATTACTATTAAATATATTATCAAATATGTTACATACATATCATTAACGAGAACAAACAAAAAACTGAAACTGAAACTGAACTATGTCTAGCCTGGTTTAATTTTGACAGCTGTAAGCTTCGATTAAAATTAAAATCTTCTCTAGTAAGGATTGGAATAAAAAAAATTAGAATTTAACATGAAATAGGGAAGTACCTTGACAATTCAATTAAACTGAAGATGCAAACAAAAAATTCTCCCAAACTTGTTCAACAAAAGGTATGGGTGTATGTAGTTCATATTTTCAAATAAAACTGGAACTGAAAGGGTTGGTTTGCAGTTTGATATGGTGTGTACTTTAATTTGATAATGGGCACTGTACAGAAATTAACTGTCAGTGACTAATTAACTGTTATAATAATTAATTAGTAACATTTACATTGCAGGATTTGAGGGAGCTCAAGCTATATTCTAATACAATACATGAAATATCAGGACTAGAAAGGTAAAATCATTGGTTGCTGAGTCTGTTATCCCAGTTTAGACTGGTCAGAAAGTTCTAGCATGTTCGAATTTACAAAATGTCATTAGTTGAAGCTACCAGCTGCTACTGTATGTGCCAATGAGCAATTAACACTGAAAAACTACAAATATCACCATGATTGTAGCTCCTGTTGCATTGGGTAAACCTCAAAACTTACCCTGCAATTGGCTGAAAATATTTCTTTCCTCTAATTGTCACAAAAATTGTACATTTATACCTTGCAATCAAGAATTTTTCTCCCTTCACCAGATTTATATTAATTGGCTCTTTAATCCTCAAATATGTTCAGCCTTGGAGTTTTTCCTTGGAAGAGTAGCAGTACTATCTTTTAGAGTTTTATTGAAAATGTGAAATAATTTACTTTCAATTGATATTAACCTATACTATCAGCATAATTTACAGTCAAAAAGTGTTGGAAAAGCTGTTAAAACTATAAAAGATACCGATGACAAAATGGTTTTAAAAGCATCCGGGTGTCTTTAAATTTTTGTACTGCAACATGCAGTGAACAAAACTATGCCAAGTTTTTTTTTGCCTTTTGAAATATGAGTGATTATGATTCTTAATAATAGTTACAACTGGGCAGATTCCCTTTTAAACACTCAAATATGATATACCTTGTTTTCTGTTGTTTTTGTTGACAGAATGAAAGAACTAAGCAATTTACTTCTTCAACACAACAAAATACAAAAAATTGGTAAGGCAGCCTGAACTGTTTTCTATAATTTATTAATGAATATTATTTTAGGATTAAGGTTGAGGTACTGATCTCCATAGTACCCCATCACTAATTGACAACGTGACTCAAAGATAATAAATCTGTTTATAGTATGCTGCACATGATTAAATGTTACAATTTAATAAAATAATGTAAGGCTAAGAAAAGTAAAGTGACTGTGTGCCAGCTTATATTAGACTGATTAAACCAAAGTGGCAATTCTTGATGGGGTTGAACTTGGGTTTGCACATTTTGTAAGGTGCCAGTCTGTTGTGGAGGTGGTCTCGGTTCCAATCTCAGTCAGGCCTTCACTCGTGGTCTCAAAATATCTGAGGAAAAGTGCTGCCTTTGCTTTTAAACTCTGAAAATGGTAAAACCTTTGTGTCTTCTCTGATAAGGACAATCATTTAACCATAGGCCGGAGTACTTCCAGCCCAATTGCCTGTTCTTTTGTGACTCCTTGAGTCAAAATAATTGTGCATAACTGAAGTTTAGAATTAAGTTTTGTTCAATAATACTATAATTGTGCTGAAATAGATCTTTATTTTGACACTTACAGGTAAAGGACTCCAACAACTCAGAAAGCTAAAAATACTAAGACTTGATACCAACCAGCTGTCAGCCATTGAGCATGGTGAAATTGGGTGCTGTTCGCAGTTGACAGTTCTGGATATTAGTAACAACAAAATCACAGATCTTTCGGTAAGCACTGTAAGCTTTCCCCTGGTCTACAAAAGTAGAGAGCCATTACTTGTTTTGGCCAGGACATTACAAAAGTGTCCATAGATCTATACATTCTTGTATGTAAAACTATATTATAGGTACAAACAACCATGTCTACATTTGTACATTTATACATACAAATGTGCATATATTATGTGCATAAATTAATATGTATATTTGTGCTTACAATTACATGCATTTGTACATATGTCCTTACACCCATACTTACATACCTGCACATCCACGTACATAAAATTATATGTAGATGCATATGTTCATATGTACAAAGTAGCATACAATAAGTCATGTACATACGTTGGTATGTGCATTATTTTTATGTACATTTCTGCGTATGTGAATGTACAAACATATATGCATAGATTACATACATACATGCATTCACTCATTTCTACATACATTACACATAGTAATAATTAACATAATATTATATCTGAATCTACCTTTGTACATGCATAAATACCTACATCTGATCTTTATGCATAAAGGACATGCATTTTTAAAAACAGTTATGTACTTGTATCACAATTATTAGATTTGACAGTGCAGTGTTTAATTTATTAGATTAGCACTAGATGGATCAATGAGATTTTATTCTCTCAGTCCTTCAACTATATAAGAACCTGTAACATTTTGCCAGAAGAGTAATAATACATTTTGTTTAACAGGCTTTGAATGCTTTACCTGCTCTTGAGGAACTTGATGCTTCAAACAACAGACTTTGCAAAGTGCCAGATCTTGGTAGATGCAAAAAGGTGCGATATGTGCATTGTAGACCTTGGTAATCAGTTGTTCATTTAAGAATAGAAAACTCTCTTCATCAACAAGACACAATGTGTCTTTCTGGACCTTTAAGAGTTCATGCACCTTGATTGTGCATGGCTTCAAATAATTATCATGCATGTGCCGGACACATTGTCTGGTCAAACATGATTTTGCTTGAACAGAAGCATTTTTAAGTTACCTAATCTGTAAACCTTTCAGCAACAGCAACTCAACTATTACTAATTAATTTTTGTCAACCAAACATCTTTCTAGTTTAATATATGTTTTTCTTTTTTGGTAACTTATAATTCGATTGAGTATTTTCCATCATTAATTGTCGATGTCTCAAAATTGAATTTTCTTTTAAAGTGCAAATGACCAGACAACAAGTCTGGGCATCCATGGATTTGTTTGGACATTGCTCGCTTCTGACCTAACATTATGATCCGTTGACTGGACATTATGTGTTGTATTAGTTGCTTATGTTTTTTTTTTGTGTGCTCGCACGTATATATCAGCCACTCAAACTTAATTATTCTGTGCGTATAACTATCGCCAAGCAATTTATTTGATCATTACAATGGTTTCAATTTCCTGCACAACTTTTATGAAATGTGGCATGTTACGATTGCAGTGCACGTTCAGACCCTTCTTCATTTGTGAACTGCTTAATTTTATTAAGAGTGGGTCTGGTACTCAACCATAATTGTCATGTTTCAAAGTGGCAGCACGCAGGAAATTCAAACCAAGGAACTGATCAAAATGAATTGTTTGCAGTTAGTAGAATGCACCAAATTTTCAAGCTTGAGCTGCTGATATGGACGTTTAAATTAAGAAGTTTTTATTTAAGACCAAAAAACGTTTTAAAGTTGAGGATCCCTTTCAAACGTTAGCTTGCCTAATCATTAATCTGCAGTTTAGTTTGGGGAAGATGTACTCAATGCTTCTGTGTTTCTTTTTTCCAGCTTTCAGAATTAGATTTATCAAGAAACCAGATAACTGAATTGTCTGGTTTGAGAGGATTGAACAGGCTGCTTGTAAGTTGAATCACAAGGTCTGACCATATATAAGAACTCCATTATGCCTCTGTGATTTTGAACAATTTCATCCCTAACCACTTTATAAACTTTGAATTTCTCCTTACATTCAGTTCATGTAAAATATGACAATGGTAATGAGAAAACGAGAATTAGTCAAACATACAGTGGTATACTCTCGAATATGAAAAGCAATATTCTTTTAAAGTGCATATATAAAAAATTTCATTTCTTTAGTGGATATACCTCGCTAAATGAGGAATAACGGTGAAAAAGTTTTCTGGTTATTGAGATATTAATTACATTCAAAACGTTTTCAACCGATAACGTCACTTCTTTCACGTTCCGGTAACTTTCCATCTTTTAAACCTGCTACCATTCCGTAACAATTGATGAATTTTAGCCACACTTTATTTGATGATATTTGGCATAAATAATTTTGACCACAACTTTGCAAAAAATGCTGGTCTTGGGCGCTTAAAAATGCAGTAGCAACTATAGAGCTACGATCTTTATAGCAATTCCTGATTGTTGTTTTGGTGTGTTCAAGGTTCTAAGAGTGGACAACAACAACATAGCAAGTGTTTCGTCTGCAGGAAAGTGCAAGTATGTGTCAATTTTAGTTGGAATTAGAAAATAATCCTGATATAACACACGCTATGATTGGTTAGAAATCTATTTTGTAGGCAGAAATCTTTGTCTACATAATACAAGCATAAATTCATAAATTCTTCCACATTCTATCAAAATAAGTGGAAAATTCGATAGAATGTAGCTCAGTTAGTAATCAGTCAAAGACTTAGCTTGATACTGTACATTGGAAACTTTTAGAGAAATGAGCCTTTTGAAACTTCAAAATTTGTTTTAATTGTTTTGGGGTTGAGGCACCTCTTGCAACCCAGCCATACAATCTTTGTGATTTAACATTTTTGGAAGCCTTGATTCTCTCAAAGTATTCTGTGTATCGACCTTAAACTTTCAATGGTTATTCACTTTATGATACTCATCGAATTTTTTGGTTCATTTTAAATTGTCCCAATGTTAAAGTTCGACCTATTTTAAGGAGGCAAATGTAAATCATGACGTCACACGAGAATAGAAAATAGTTGTGACGTAAGAGGGCACGAAAAAGTTCCTTCTTTAAGGTTGTTTTCTAAAAGGGGTTTCTAACAATCTCCTCGCGCCCTCTTACCTCAAAACTGTTTTTTAGTTTTCCCTAAACTCGTCAAATATTAATCTTCAGAGAGGTCAAACTGTGGCATACTGTGATTAACCAAAGGCAACGTAGGAGAAAACGATAAAGAAAAGTAAGTTTCTCCTACACTGGCCTTTGGTTCATCACAGCATGTCAGAGTTCGACCTCCCTGAAGATGATCACAATGATCTTAACATGCATTTGTTCTGATAATGATAATAATATAGCTATATTGTTTGACTTACATCAAGTATACATTGAAGATATTGAAATACTAGTTATACTACTTGCAGTTTTGCACCGCACTGTATAAATGAGTCCCTGTTTCTAATTATACAAGGTACGGGCATGTGCACTAATCGGGAATAATTTGACTACAATGGATGATTGTCCAAACTCTAAGAAGTCGTTAAAATCCTGAGCCGTGTGTTACCTGATTAATTGATTGAAGATTTATATGATGATGACATAGTATTGAAATCATTTTCGCAGATCCATACAAGAGCTGTATATATCAAATAACAGATTATCAAGAGTTGAGGTAAGCATCTCTAGTTCGGGTTTTTATCATACAATTGGGGTTTACTGTCCAGGAAATGGTTTTCATGTTGAGACTTGTGGTAAGGTCATTTTCGGAACAGTGTTTATCGACTGTCCGTGCGTTTCATTTTTTGAAAAAAAAAAAGTTTTTCACTATTGCACCAAAGCAGAGGGAACTAACACTCTTTGGCTCAATGTTTCGTTTCAGATAGTATTTGAGCTAAAGCTGGACTGGTACGATAGGTACTTACAAATAGTTTTGTGTTGGTTGCGTCATAATCCGTACTCTATGGCAAAAAAAAAAGTTTTTTAATGGCTTATTTAACGCTTTCTTGTAAGTTACCGATTAACCAATAGAAAAAACACTCTTCTCGTGACCTCATATGAATGCAGTTATTAGTTTAGAAATTATTGTGTTATCATCATTACAGCTGTATTAGTATTATACAGTACATCTAGCTTGTTTTATTTTTTATATGCGAACGAATTTACTTCTTGTGGTCACAGTAGTGAGTGTATGCCATTCTAGACATCTGGCATGTCTTCTTTTTTGTTGTTTGAATTTTTTATTTAATGTTATTATTTTTATTATATAATTCTTTACGGCCACGGAACTTGGAAAAGTTACTGCTTAATAGAGGTATCAAATACTGAAGTTTTCTGACGTCGAAAATTTTAGCTTTTGAAAGTGGTCGCTTAGTGAAGGGTGACCGCTTAATAAATGGCCGCTTTTCAACTTGGTAGACCTATTGTGTTTATATGAGTAGAACTGACAAAGCTTCGTGAAGTAAATTGAAACTAAATTAAATGGGAATCGTATACGTTTTACACGCGATCATTATTGAGTGCATCCTGGAACTGCCGTGTGTTTAACAGTTCATTGACTTGTTTAGTTCTTCTACTAATACCATCGGTGTGTTTCTCCCAAGGCACTCGTAAACCAGTTCTCAGCTTTGGAGATACTGAACATATCGAATAATGCTCTTGATTCACTGGAAGATGTGGTAAGTGTTAGCTCTTAGAAAGGGTTACATAACAAGACAGCAAGAATTTGCTAGAGCATCATTTTGCTGCGTTTTCTGATTGAGTTGTCGCTGGTTTGATTTTTGTCTGTTAGCTAGCGTGATATAACAAGAGGTAGACAAGTAACACGGATTGATTCGTCTTTTTTCAAAGTTCCATGATTGCGTTATAGTTACACGAGAATAACGTTTTTTTTGTTTTTGCATTGTCATTTTCAGTCGTTAATGTTTCTTGGTAACCAGTAGTAGCTAGCTCCTTCTTTTCTCAACCCAGGTATTTTTAATGAACCATAGATACATTCTGTACACAACACTGAGACTGTTTTTCTCATCAGAAATTGAGGTAAAGGTTTTTGAAGTTAAATCAGAAACCGACTAAAGTGCTCGTATTCTTTCATTTTTGATTTTCCTATCTAAACGTACGTATCTTGAAATGAACATTTATTAATTTTTTTGAACAAACGCGAATGTTTTGCCAGACTTTATAAAAAATATAATCGCCGCATTTTGGTACATCAAAATGCCGTATCAAGGTGACTTAGATTAAGTACGTGACGTCAACATGACGTAGGTTAGGTAGCAGTGCTCCTTTAACAGCCACAACAGTGGAGTGTAAAAATGTCGAGATGTGTTGCAGCTAGACTTTCGCTATCAGTTTCGCGACGCAAACTCCTTAATCGCACAATGAGCCTGTCATCCTTATGATCAGCGACAAGGGTTGAGCAAATAAATGTAGGGTTAAAAGTTTCGTAAAAACTTCGTTTTGTTCTAATCAAAAAAATTCTTGGGTGCTCATTTTAGAATTTATACTTTTAGATACGAAAAGAAAAAAAATTAATAAAGGTTATGGGCACTTTAACCTAATCATTCATGAAGGCGAAACGTTTCAAAGATCAAAACTGTTGACAAGCCATGACACCATGCCAGTTCCCGTTATACAATTTTGCAAGGAGTTTTTGGGTAGGCTTGTTGCGGGACGGATGAGGATCTTTTAATACGGTGAGCTTGTAAACCGGTTTTTATGGCGTAGTCATACTTTAATCCAGTTTCGTAGTATCGTTTTAACGTGATGCCCTTTGTTCTAAACAGTGCACCATGTCAAAACTTGAATCGCTGGTGGAGTTATCTGTATTAGGTTAGTCTGATACTACACAATAAGAATCATTAACCGATCTTTGTTATGAAAATTTATGTTATGAGTTTTTCAGTAAGCGATTTCTTTTCAGTAACTATCTTTTTTTATGTACACCAAGTGTGCATACACCCTCCATTTTAGTTTTGCAGACCTGTGTGTGCATGTACGAGTTTATCTGTCCCTGAAAATGTTTGCAGTTCTCTAGGGTGTTTATTCAAACTAATAAAAAGCAACAGACGTTCTCAAAACACATATCTTCAATATAAACACATAAGTATAAAAAAAGGTTATTACTGCTAATGATGTAACTGCTTTGTACATATGTAAACGATTAAGAAATTATGTAACTAGCCATAACCCAATCTATTCACCCCATTTTTTTAAACGTTTTGGAAAAATTGCTCCTTAACGTTTGTTATACGTGTTCTTTTACAAACTTTGTCAAGAAAAATCAACACGAGGTTAACGATAGCGTCTTTTTTTACCGTTTATTCCAGTAGAGAAAGAAGATGAAACTCATTTAACTTTGTGTTGTTTCTTTAGAAAACCCTTGCACAATTGGAGGATACAGTCAATTGTAAGTTTTCTTTTAATCATCAAGTGAATGAGTTAAGTTCGGATATAAAAGGTTAACATATCATTTCATAAATCTGTCAAATGTTTTGATTTAAAACCTCAGCTGATCTTATTTGCAAGGACCCAAAACAGCTTAGTCTGTGATATGTATAAATGTCGATATAATGTTCAAATTAAGAGAAAGCCAAAATAAGTTCTTATTTTTTAATAATAATCAATGAGAAAACATATTGAAGACTAGTTGTAAGATTACTTGTAAACAACTTACAAAATTTTTTTGCTGCTAAGTTCTCTTTGGAGTCGATTTTTTACGCTGCCTCAAAGCTGACCAGAGCCTGGTTACCTGGGTCTCCTCTCTCCGTTCCTTAAAGAGAACAGATAATTATTATGGTATAGGCTGGCGAGAGAGAGTGACCCTGCATAGGAACGAGGTTAAACTGACCTCGGCACGGTCGGGACGGTTGTGCTAGTACCCACTCAGTCCTAGCCAGTTCATCAGGATCCAGTTTCTTCTAATATAGTACATGCTAAGTAAGACATTCGATAACGAGAAGGTGGAAATAGATATAAACAGTGATAAGTCGTTCCCAACTATTATTGTCAACTGTTACGGTTATTTTAAATCAGCCCTATTGTCGGGTTTTGGTATCCTGAATCCGTGGAAAAGTAATCACCGTAACATTTTCGTCAGCTTTAGAGTTGGCGCCTCGGCCGCGCCCAATAATAGAGACCTTAAGCACAAGCCGTCCATGTTTCCACGGAGGCCAACCGGAAATCAAATATCAGTAGTTGACGCCTACTTGCATACGTCATGCGGCCTTGGTGATCGTCACGGAGGAAAAAAACGTCTTGGCTGCCTCTGACGATCACCACGATCGCATGACGTGTGCAAGTACGCGTCAACTGCTGATATTTGATTTCCTGTTGGTTTCCGTCGCAACACGAACGTCGGGTGCTTAAGCTCTCTAATGTTGTCCAAGTAAAGGAAGATTGTTGACGAGTGACGCCACTTTTTATCTTGATAAATCCTTTCCCTTGACGAGCACAGACGTAGATTTGTTCACACCAAATTAGATATGCCTAAACCCCTTCACGATTTTTGAAGAAACTGTATAATGAACTTGCGAAGTTGAAAGAGTCGGCGCTTCCTGACACGGCGTCACAAGCCGTTCTGGAACCCTGACTCTTTTTTGTAACAGGCGGTCGTCTACGTTGCAAAACCTGCAGGCCGTATAGACGCTTTGAAAAACCAATGGCTTAAACCAGTGTGCGGCAAGACCTAATATCAAGACCAGGGCCCGGTTCCTCAAAACTCGATTAGTACTAACTCAGGGTTAATTACCATGACAACCAACAGGTTTTGTTAAGAATTAACCCTGGGTTAAGTTAATCGGGGTTTTGAGGAACCGGGCCCAGGGCCTCACGCTCAGTAGTACAAAGCTAAGCACGCACGTCCATTGAAGGAAATCACTGAAGACTGGCGATTAAAGTTCTCCTTAATGGTTTAAACGATCAAATCTTGGCCATATTTGGGAGAATTTACAAGAAAAGTTATGTATATTGAATGATTTTTTTTGTATAGTCCATACTAGCATAGTTTATGTGTGTGTGTTTTTTTTACCTTGTGCAGATACCACCATGAAATACAAAAGAAGATGCCTTCTTTACAAGTGCTCGACGGGGTACGTACCTTAACTACCTCTAAACAAAAGTACTTTAACTTGATGGAGACCTTTTTTGTGGGGCAGGGGTGATTTAACTCCTTTAAAAAATACTTTCTTAAAGTTGGCACACTTGTATGTTTAAGAATATAACCTGGGGTAGGGACTTATAAAGGAAAACAACTTTCAGTCAAACAGCGTCAAGGCCTCCTATGACTGTAAACTTGTGCATATAGCTGTGAGCTAACGGCAGTAGTTTTGTGTTTTAATCATGGTATACTCTGCTTGGTCCTGCCTGTAGATTCTTTTGAAGAGGCCGACATCGTCAAGAGGAGAGGCTCCCCCTCTCATGCGACCCCTGTCAGCGTCGCAGAGTAAGTTTTTTTTTTCTTATTGGTAAACGATAGTGATAAACTGTTTGCATGTAAATAGTCCTATTAACTCACGTAGTGTGTCAAACGTTCCGTGGCACTTGAGACTTTTGAATTTGTACTCTGAATAAGACTTGAGAAGAACATATGTTAAACTATTATCAGTTCGGTGACTGTTTGTTTCATTCAGTTTATCTTAATATGGTGATTTTCTTGATACGAGGCGAGCAAAGTTACTAATTAGAGCTTCTAAATTGTTCAGTAAAGCCCACCGCACACTTGTGCGATAGCATGCAACTTTCGTCGCATGCAATCAAAATTGCAGCACATCGCTTCTGT